>PVHX01004978.1:0-57701 GCA_004024805.1 Geosciurus inauris | reverse complement strand
TTTAAAATCTTTGGGGTATAGGCCGAGGAGTGGGATAGCTGGATCGAATGGTGGTTCCTGAATGGTTTATTTTTAAAGAGTTTTATTCAATGTCTTCATTGAACATCTTTTGTTTAGAAGGCAGAAAAATCACCATTACCACATTTTTTGTTATAACAATCTTTTATGTAAAAATTTAACTGTGCAATAGTCATCAGGAGAGTTAAATCCAGTAAGCATGTAGGCTAGAGAAAAGTTTTCAAATTTGCAGCACATACCAACAAAATTCTATTTGATTTACAAAGTTCTTAAAGCAAATATAAGAATGCTTTAGTTCAATTTCTATGAACTATCAAAAAAATAAGGACAAAATGCCCTTCCTTCTAAAATCAGGTTTTGGATGACAGCTTTTCAACATAACATATGACACAAAATAAAGATAAAATACTTAGAACACTTCTCTGTAGTCCATATATACTTTGAATAATTTTTTAGTAAATTTCTGCTACAACTGAAAGTGTTCAAAGAAACTGCCCTGGTATAGTGTTCTACAAAGCCAACAGCAGCAACAGCAGGATCTTTAGTAGTACTTCCAGAATCTATAAAATCCCAATGCTATTGCCAGGCAAGTGAACACAGGCTGCAAGATAACAAACTGTCTCAAGTTTGACCCATCAGTGTTTTTATTTTTTTAATTTTTAGTTATACATGGACACAGTGTCTTTATTTTATTTACTTTTTTTTTTTTTAATGTGGTGCTAGTGCCTCACCCGTGCAAGGCAAGCACTCTACCACTGAGCCACAACCTCAGCCCCAACCATCAGTGTTTTTAAGGAAGAAATTTCAGTGTCAATTTTATTGCTGGTTTCTGAAATAACACTTGGTTTGAGTATCCTTTCTGGTAAATTCTATGGTTGCTTCCATAAGTTGCTTTTCTTGATCAGTAAACATCTGTTACCCTGCTCCTTTCTAGGTTGATGTCCAATTTATTATCTGTTCTGATTCCACTGGTTTCACTTATTAGTTGTTTAACTTGTTCAAATTCAATTTTTATATTTTCATAGTCTGCTCTCAGATTTGCAAATTCATTTTTCTTTAGGCTGACTATGTCTTTCCTAACAGACTCCAAAAGAGCCACTAACCATTGTACTGTTATTTCCTGTTGAGCTTGAGTGATCTTCTACTTACAGATAGTATCCAAGCGAACATTTGGTTAATGCTGCTACAATTGTTTGTGCTTGTGCTTTGTCAAATCCATGACTTTACAAATCCTGAATCAATTCATAGGTATCAAAAGTTAATTTCTTTGTTCTAGTGGAGTTATGTCCACTGGCCTCCTCTCATATCCTTCCTTGGTTGTGGTGGTCAAGAAATCTCTCCATAGGGACTGGGAGAAACACTGTCAGGGAGTTGAAACCCAGAGGCCCCTGCTACCTTCAGACTGCAGGAGCCACCAAGCCCAGCAATTCCTCATGTTCTTCACCTTTGCCACATTTTACTCTGGCTTTCTCCATAAAACTTATTTGTAGACATAGATTATAATCTTTTAAACTTTGGATAAAAATTATCTGTGTCCACTTTTTAAAGAATCGATGTTGGTACTTGAATACAAATAGTAGGAGAAGGAGAGGACTCCTCCTCCCTACCTCCCCTTACTGAGGATTTAACGCAGGGCTCCTTTACTGAGTTGCCTCCCCAGTCCTTTTTTATTGTTTATTTCAGAAAGGGTCTCTCTAAGCCGCTGAAATTCTCCCCAAGTTGCTGAGGCTGGCCTTGAACTTGCACTCTTCTTACTTTAACCTCCTAAATTACTGAGATGACAGGCGCACACGCAGCAGACCGCTAACATTTTTAAATGCTATATAAGCCAGATATGTTGCTAATTGTATTACTTTTACCTGAAGGAGATATTTTCCAAATCGGATAGAATTTCTCTTAGGGTGAAAACTGGTTTCTTTACTTTTAGGGACTCAGCAAGCCATTTTGATGGGCTAACCAAGAATTAGAGTTAGGTCCCAGCTAAAGGGCCTGGGCAGCCTGAGGAGGAGAGACAGGAAGATGGAAGAGACTCATTGGTATGAAAAAGGGGGTCCCAAAACCTGTTAGGAGGCTTATGGAAAAGGGACCAGGGAGAAATTTCCTACATCAGGATTCTCCAAGGTACTTTTTCAAATTTTTACTATGAAAATCCCAAGTATATATGAGAGTAGAATGAGTAGTATAATGAAACCCATGCACCCATGACCCCTCAGCTTCAACAATTGTCACCTTACAGCTATTTTGTTCCTTCTGGATCCCCACCTACTTTCCCACCCAAAACCCTCAGTGAATTATTTTGAAGCTAATCCCGGACATTGTGCTGCTTCACAGGCTGCATTGTAATCTGTTGCTGAGCCATCTGGGTCATACCTTCCTCTTGTTTCTTGCACTTCAGTCAAGCAGACTGCTGTACTTTTGTGTCAGTGGTACTTTGGAAAGAACTAAAAGAAAAAAGTCTGCATTTAAGCCAAAGTGAATGAAGAAAAGACAATAGAATGAAACTTGATACAAAGCAGAGTTGAGTTAGCGGAACTCCTGAGAATCCTTGAAATGATTAGGAGAAGGGGAGGGATGCTAGTTTTTCTACAGGAAGTTGGATGAAAGCTTTATACAGGAGTGTGTGTGTGTTATTAAAAAGAGTGACTCTAGAAGACTAGAAGGCTGGGGACAGCCAGACAGCTGGCATTTGGGTTACAGTTGCATATTCCAAGTTTCCTTTCCTTGAAAGGAAAGAAAATACTAAATTTAAACACCATCTTTCAATTTCTCAGTCAATAACTTCCCTTTCTGTCTCTTTCACAAATGCAGTCTCTAGACATCCATGAAAGGCATTTATTCTCTAGGAAGTATTTCAGAAACACTAAATCATTAAATCAGAGAAGTTGTTAAACAGTTCCAATCCCAATTAAGTTTTCAACTGATTTCTGTGTAGCTCTGTTCTTTAACAACTTGTGGTGAAACCAGCAAAAATTATCAAAACAGACCTACATACTTGCATAATTCTCCCATTACATTATGGGGTGGGAGTAGGAGAGCAAATAGGTGACAATGATTGAACTTGTATAGATTTGTCAAATTCATAATGTTATTGAAGTTTATAGACAGAGAATTTATGACTTGAAGTGCTATCTTGTCTCAAGACTCATCTACATGGTTGATAATTGCCTCCAAACATCCAATGTTGAATAGACTGTGACCTTTGTTGCAGCATGTAGCCTGAGAGGGAGAAAGCTGTTATTTCCAGGATGGTTTATTTTGAGAATTATTATTCATATTCTAATGGAAAGAATTTTTTTTCTTGTAGAAAAGAGAATGACAAGTTTTATATCTTTTCTTTTTTTTTGGTACCGTGGACTGAACTCAGGAGTACTGAACCACTGAGCCACATCCCCAGCCCCTATTTTGTGTTTTTTATTTAGAAACAGGGTCTCACTGAGTTCCTTAGCACCTCGCCGTTGCTGAGGCTGGCTATGAACTTGGCGATTCTCCTGTCTCAGCCTCCCAAAGTGCTGGGATTACAGGCATGCCGCCACCGCGTCCTGCAACTTTGTCTTTATCAGGTAGTCCTTTGTCACATGTTTTTCTATCTTAGGCAAAGACAGAGGCTTAAAGTGAGAAACAAAAATTATAAATAATTTAAAGACAATATATTGAAAACATTACTACCCAGAGGCCTCAGAAAATAATATCCGGACATCCACTAGATGTCACTTGATGTCTGCTTTTTTGTAAAGGTAGTGTTTTTTTTTTTTTTTTTTTTAATGGTTTATCTGCAATTATAAATCAACGACTCCCAGTCAGTCCAAACTGGCAGAAAACAAGATGCAACAATATTTGAGTGAAAGCAGGCAAAAGTCATTAGATGAGAACAATGATTATAACTTTAAATAAGATTTGGGTGGTTGCAGGGTTTGCATAATCCCTCCTGGCATCTGTAAGGATGAAGAGAAGCCAGCAGCTTTGCCCTCCTGCTGTGTTTAAACAAAAATGGAAAATTGTAATGAACAGCTAGATTTTTCCTATCTTCCATTTTCTCTTTTCTTCCTCCTCCCTCATTTTTAGCAGAATGTGTCTTAAAATGCTTGCCCTTTAATGAAGTCATTTGCAACGTTTTAAGATCACTTCTTCTTTGTTCAAATTTCTGTCTACAAATTAAAACTTTTAATCCTCATTATCTCTGTGAAATGTTATATGACAAACATAAACGGAGGTCTCTAAAAATGTTATGAGGGTTCTCTGGGGTTATCCACTTCCTGTATTTGCTAAAAATCTAATAATCAGTTCCAGTAGAGACCATATATCCTGGGGTTTTGTTTTGTGTAACAGCTATTTGTTTATTTTTTTTAACTGTCATTGTATTTTGGCTTCATGATGGTTAAATAAGTCTTGGTATTAAGTAAACTTCTCTGACCCTGCCTATTTCCTGTCTTGTCAAACCTTTCCTTGTAAGAATAACAGTGTTCTTTTATTTGGTAGTGTGCAGCCTGATGTTTTTGGCATGCCCAACATTTTTGACTTGCAAAAATTTGTGACCTCAAGTGTGAGAAAAGTGAATGCTTTCTTCAGTACCTCACAGAGTTCCAATCTTAAAAAGTGTCCTATTGCATATGTGTTAAAGTTGTGAAAGAATTATCAGCCTGTTTATTCCCCAAACATCACAAATAATAAATAGTTTTTTTTTTTACCAAATTATTAAAATTGTTAAGCCAAAGTACATTTTGCTGCTACTAAACATATAATTTCTCAAACTGGTCTAGTTATACAAAGATGTGATGCTTTTATTTACCATTTTCTATCTAAGTAAATCATATTTTTTAAAACATTATTATTATTATTA
The DNA here is from genome assembly GCA_004024805.1 of Geosciurus inauris. Taxonomy (NCBI): domain Eukaryota; kingdom Metazoa; phylum Chordata; class Mammalia; order Rodentia; family Sciuridae; genus Geosciurus; species Geosciurus inauris. The sequence goes on along the minus strand of PVHX01004978.1, from coordinate 52,846 downwards.
TTATTATTATCATTATTATTATTATTATTATTATTATTATTACTTGGTACTGGGAATTAAACTCAGGGGTGCTCTACCACTGAGCTACATTCCCAGCCCTTTTTATTTTTTACTTTGAGACGAGGTCTCACTAAGTTGCCCAAGTTGACCAGTTGGCCTCTAACTTGTCACCCTCCTGCCTTAGCCTCCCTGGTTGCTGGGATTGTAGGCATGTACCACTGCACCTGGCTCATAAAAACGTGTCTTCAAACCAACACACATTTTGTGGCAGAGATGGTATTGCTGTTTCAAGTCAAAGAAAGTACATCTTTGTTGCCTAATCTTTCTATATCCAGATCTATATGTTTGTTAAGTGGATTCTTTCACAGAAGAACCACCAAAATCAAAAGTCTCAATCAAGAGTTGCCTCTGCCCCTGACACTTGTTTTAGAGTGGCTATTTGATAGCATTTTTCCCTATCTTTTTTTTTCAATAACATGAACACTAGGAGAGTAAGTAAAAAACATGGTGAACATCTTTTGCACTCAAAGATTGACAACTCCTAAATATTTATCTTAAAATACTGAGAACTAATTAGAACTTGAAGAAAGCAATTGGGTCAATTTGAAATCGTCAGGGAACAAATTCTTATAATTACATAGCAGCTATTTTGGTAATTTTCTGAAAGTCTCAGCTAACAAAAATCTTGTACATATCTGAAGCAGACGGAATTTAGTTAAAAAAACACTACTATCTAGCTGTTCTGGGCTTTGTTTTGTTTTTAATCTTTAGCCTAGAAATATTGTTCTAATAAAGAGCCTGTGGTAGGCAGTAACAAGGAAAAAAACTGAGAACTGAAAAGATGCATTCATCATTTTAATCTGGAATACTTTTCCTCCAAGGGTCTGAAACTCAGAGCTATAAACTCAACTTAAGATTTTCTTAGACTCGTCATCAAACCTCCTTCTATTGTTCGTTGCCATTCGTGTTTCTTTCCAGAACTGAATCCAAGGAGATTTAAATTGTATTACAAAGATTTATTTCATTTATACCACACACATACTTTCCTACTATACCATAGCACAAAATACCGTTGCACCATCCGCCCATCACAGAAAAAAAATGAAGTACAGTGAGTGATACTAGATATTGATTCATCACATCTTTATTTCTTCACTTCTTAATATAAAGTTATGATATGACATAATAAAATGAAAAGCATTTTGAAAATTAAAACCAACATGTTTTAAAAGAACTAAACTTGAAGTAAAAAAGGTGAAAACCCATACATTATTGGCAGTCTTAGCTTTACCATGGAGCAGTGGTGGGTCTGGGCTTTGCAAGTGGACTGCCTGGGTTCAAATCTTAGCTTCATCATTTCCAATTTGTGGATTTGTGCAAGTTTATTAACTTCTCTGAGCCTTGGGGTCCTCTTCTGGTAAAATGGGGAAAATCATGTTGTTTATGTTATTGATTTTGAAGACTAAATAAATCCTGTTAGCAAAATGCTTAGCACAGGGCCTAAGCCCCAGTAAGTGCTTAATAGAATCTACTGTTGTTATCATTATTGTGAGTTCAGACAACCTTGTCCTTACAAACTTCAGACAAAATTGGCACTTTATGGAGTTTGTCATATTTTTGAATAGGAACTTTGAAACAAATTGAGTGTTTGGGATCAAATTTTCTATGTCACTAATGCACCTGAAAATACATCTTGAATGTAGTTTGTGATTAGTTCTGCATCAATATAAATTCAAGAATTAATGAACTTTCTTGTTATAAATTATTCACATTTGTAGAATGTAGAAAAATATTTTATAATTTCTTTAGATCATTCATTAATCCAGAGAATATTTTGAAGAACAGTAGTTAAATATTTAAAAGAGAACACAGTGAAATATTGGTCCATATGAAACATATTCTCTTGCTATTTGTTCTCCACTTTTAAAAAGTCTAAAATCTAAATGTCTATTCGTTGTTTTAGTCTAAGGTAGCATCACTATTTTGTAAGCATTGACCAATGGTAAATGCAATCCATACTCACAGAATAGTCTTTTTCATCACTATCATATTTGAAATTGTTTAGCATTCTTGATGCCTGTGGGTTGAGATGATATGATTAATATAAATAATCCTGTTAATAGTAGAGCAAATTCAGAACTATGTTTATTGTGGCAACAATTGAGCCTAAACAAGGCTACTTATCTTGCAGCTACAATATTTGCAACAAACATATTGACCAAAGAAGTGCAAACAGAATAAAAATAGTGAAGAACAGACATTTTAAAATGACCACTGATCTCTCTTAAACACATGTGCATATCAGTATGTGTTTTTTTTCACATTTGTTAAAATTAGGGAATTCTGTGTTTTTCATACGTATTTTCCATCACTCATTGATTTGAGTTTGCAAGGCCAGCATTACAGATGTGATTTATTACCTCTCTGGGACTAGGGTTGTAATTCCAATGGAAATTCCCTAGGTACAGTGGTGCCCTTGCCCTTTGAAAGAGGTTGTCAGTGTCCACACAGAAAGGGCTGCTTCAAGAGCGATCAGAGGAAGCCCGGCGCAGGGGCACACGCCTGTAATCCCAGCACTTTGGGAGAATTGTGAGTTCAAAGCCAGCCTCAGCAATGGTGAGGCACTAAGCAACTCAGTGAGACCCTGTCTCTAAGTAAACCACAAAATAGGGCTGGGGATGTAGCTCAGTGGTTGAGTGCCCCTGAGTTCAATCCCCGGTACCAAAAAACAAAAGAGTGATCAGAGGGGGAAAAAAAAGAGAGAGAGAGTAATCAGAGGAGTCAAAGGCAATATAATATTCTATTCCCATGGTTTTGCATCTTAAGAGCTTTACACTTACCAGTAAGTGGTAATGTCTGTCAGACTTCCTCTTGTATGTGAGCATGATATCCAAAATGGAGACAGATCTTAAACTATGAATTTAGGAGCTTTTAAAATCTTCAACAGTTATTATATTCTCATTATACTAATTGCCAGGAACTTTTACAAATTATATCCGCTTTGATCCTCATGGCCACTATGTAAGATAGGCATTATTATCCCTTTTAAAAAATATAAAGAGCTCAACCTAGGAATCCTAGGAGAATCCAATGTTGTGTATTCTAACCTTTGAACAAATTCTTTTCATTGTAACATAGTAGTCAAATTACAACTGAATATGCCATGGTTTTCTCCCAGGCATGAGTTGGTTTAAGGACTTTCTTAGGGTTTGCCTATTATTCTGAGATCAGAAGAGAGCCTTTTCATTGGTCAAAACACCTAAAACCTTCATTTCATCATAACATTACATTATTCTAATCTTATTCTGGCAGGAAATACATAATATTCCCTACATACAGTTTATGAAGAAAAAAAATTCCCCATTTGTGATTCCAAATACCTTTTTTTTTGGTGGGGAGGGGTACCAGGGATTGAATTCAGGGGCACTTAACTACCGAACCACATTCCCAGCCCTATTTTGTATTTTATTTAGAGACACGGTCTCACTGAGTTGCTTAGTGCCTCGCTTTTGCTGAGGCTGGCTTTGGACTCATGATCCTCCTGCCTAAGCCTCCCAAACCACTGGGATTATAGGCATGCACCACCACGCCCAGCTCTAAATACCTTCTTGATTTTCTTTCCCTTTTCAAGGGTCAACAACACTTTTAAAAATAAGAGTTTTGAGGTAGCAGTATACTTGACTGCATGGCACTGTTAAGAAAGTCCTTTGCAGTCAGGAAGAAGTGTTGCCAACACATTCTGAATTTCCTTCCTTTTTAAAGTATCTTTGGAGACATTAATACTCCTTCCCATCCACCTCCTCTTTACTTCTGCCAGTAGTTCTTGCTTTTGATTTAAACATCAGTATGGCTAAGAGGTTAGCTGATCTGGTATGTCAGTACATTTCATCTCCTGACCAATGGATCTAAGCCTATCCAGTCCAAGAAAATACTGAGACTTGTCGGGAATTATCAGTGAAAGATGCCCGCGCTTTCTCAGTGGACTTGAACAAGGAAGTGTGATCACAGCAGAGAGTAGTTGATATCTTTTTTTTTTTTTTTTTGGGTACTGGGGATTGAACTCAGGGGCACTTGACCACTGAACCACATCCCCAGCCCTGTTTTCTGTTTTACGTAGAGACAGGGTCTCACTGAGCTGCCTAGAGTCTCATCGCTGCTGAGGCTGACTTTGAACTCGTGATTCTCCTGTCTCAGCCTCCCAAAGTGCGAGAGTAGCTGACATCTTAAAACCAGTAGGGGTGCCAGACAGGCTGAAGTGAAACTGTGGCATGTGAAAGAAACCATAAATTGGGGACTGGGTACTGGGTGACAAAGTTGCAGCCTCATCTGGTGTCTCTACCTCTGGGCACTTCAGATGAGTGAATAAATTCCCTGTATTTTCTAAGCCTAGTTGAACTGAGTTTTTTGGTTATTCACTACCTTTAGCATTTTAACTAACCCAGGGCCCACTTTTTCCCACCAAAGGAAGAAATAAATGGCCTCCTGAAGTTGAAAGAGTGGCCCCTTCTATCTACAGGTGCCTTGTGCTAAAGGGATCATGTAGGTTAAGTGAAATAAATCAAATTCAGAAAGTCAAGGGTTGCTAGAGAGGTTAAAGGAAAAGAAGGATCTGCAGTGGCAGGGAGTGGCAAGATGTCATGAAAAGTGAAGGGAGACAAGTAGAGGAAAGGGACTAGAGGGAGGGAGGAGGGAAGGGAAGGAGGAAACACTTGGGAAAGTATTGGCCAAATTATATTATTAATCATGTGCATGCAAAAATACATTAACAATGAATCCTATTATTATGTATAATTATAATGCACCAATAAAAATATGAAAAAAATAAAAGGACCTTTAATAGAACCTAGTTTTGTTTTTTAAAGTGCATTAAAATTGCAGAATAAGGATTTAAAATATTGACTAAAAAGTGATTATATCCTGGTACAATCCTGCTACTCTTGGCTGTGATGAAGCAGATAGCTGACAGAAATTAAGGCTTGATCATTTCATTGCCTTTGAAGTGCACACCTGGTGTTGACTTCCTGGTTTTTTGAATCTCTGAAAGGATTACAGTGTGATGTTACAGCCTAGCATAAACTCCCCATGTCAAAGACTAGGTGCTGAATATGTTATTTATTTGTTTGTTTGTTTGTTTATTTAAGATACTTGGGATTGAACCCAGGGGAGCTCTATCACTGAACTATACCCCAACCCTTTATTAGTTTATTTTGAGAGACTCTTGCTAAGTTGCTGAAGCTGGACTCAAACTTGAGATCCTCCTGCATCAGCCTCCTGAGTAACAGGCATTGCAGGTGTGTGCCACCACATGTGGCTTGTATATATGTGGTGTGTGTGTGTGTGTGTGTGTGTGTTTCAAAAATAATTGGAATCAAGATGTGCTTTGAAGTGAGTTATTTTATTTACGATTTCTTAGAGTTTTTGAAATATTTTAAGTTGCTTCTGCACGTTGCTGAAATACTGCGTGTATGTAGCTTTAGAAGCTTATATTCATGTAGTCACTATCTAGATCAAAATATCAAACATTTCCAGCAATTTCCAGGGATCCTTCACACCTTTTGTCAATCAATAACCTCCATCACCACCTTCCTCCCCTCCAAGTTAATCAGTATTCTAACTTCTATTACCATCAACTAGTTTTGCCTGTTCTTGAACTTCATATAAAAGAATCATTAGGATATACTCTTTTGTGTCTGGCCTTTGCATTGCATCATGCTTGGGAGAGTCATCTGTGTTGTTGCATGTATCTGTTATTTATTCTTCTGTTTTTGTTTGTTTGTTTGCTATGATATGTGATGCAAATGGCAAGTATTTGGATATTATAAATAAAGCTGCTGCAAAGAGCATTGTTCTTTTGGTGCTGGGGTGCATATCATCTAGAAATGAATTGCTGGGTCACAGAGTAGTTGTTAACTTCTTGAGAAATGGTGCAGTTAGAAATATTGTTGATAGTTTGTGTATGAGGCTAAGCTAGACTGTTACAGTAAAAAATATGTCCCCCTACTTAATGGTTTTATATAGTAAGTTTCTCTGGCTCTGGGAATTCAGGTAACTTTCCAGGGCAGCTTTCCTCCATGCCGTGATTCAGTTATCCAAGCTATTTCTTCAGTCTTTTTAAAACTTTTTTATTTTTTGAGATGCTGCAGATTGAGCCCGTGGCCAAAGTGCTTCAATCCTATGAATCTTCAGAATACATTGTTAGATTAAGGAGAAGAATTACTAAGAGCCAACTCATGAAAGATTTGTGTATTAATCAGGCCTCTTCTGAAAACATGGGTTTCACACCCTCTTTTCAATACTTTGGTCATGAAATGATGAAATGGCACGTCACCTCTGTGTTCAGCCACTTGATCAGAACACACAGCCCTGCCTAACTTGAAGAGGAAGTATGGTGTTCTGCCTACCTAGAAGGAAAGGAGCAGCAGATATTGGTGAATATAAATGATGTTTACCACACTTCTCATATCTAGAAAGTTTCTTGGTTCCAATTTCATACTGAATGAGAGTTTGCCCAGGTATTCAAGTCTAGGTAGTAAGAAAGTTTTCTTGGAATCTTGAAGTCATTTCTCCATTTTCTTTTAGTTTTTATTATTACTATCAAGTCCAATGCCATTGGAATTTTTATGTAGAAACTGTTCTTTTCTCTGTAGTTCTTGAGGATTTTCTTGTTATCCTTAGTATTCTGATATTTCACAGTGTATTTTCCTTGTTTTTAGTCACTTTCTTTTTTTATATGACTTTCTGAATGATAATCTCACCTTTACTCTCCAATCCTTTTGTTGATTTAAAAATATTTCTATTTTTGTATTTTAATTTTCAAGAGATTTGTCTTGTTCACATATTATTCCCTTACTACAGCATCTTGTTGTTTATATGGATACAATAACTCTTGATTAGTAGATGTTCTTTGATGTTTTCTTCTCTTTACATTGCCTATCTTTTCTCCATGTTTTCCCCTTGCTTATTTGTAATTGCTTTTTTTTTAAACTCTGATTTTCACATAAGAGAATTTCTTCATGTTGTCTGGAGATCATTGGCTTCCTGTCTACATTTTGGTGTTGGGGAATTAAAGAGTTCATTGGAAGCCCTGTATACATGGGTAAAAGTAAAGACCAGCAAGTTTCCATAGAATGAGGAGGTGGTATCCAGGCACTTGGTCGGGTGACTCCCACGTCAGGTACATGTAGGTATTTTCTTTTGGGGTGGTTACTTTCTCCAACAAAAAAGGAACTTGCCAGTCGCCGCCATGGGGAGTATAAGACTGGGGATCGGTGTTGACAAAACTAAGGAAAGATTTGCAAGTTCACTCTTCAGGCAAGTCTTTGCCCTTCAGTGAGGACTTTGACGTCATCCTCCTGTTTCTGTCTCTTACCCTGCTCCCTGATGTCACTGAGTACAGAACACTGCTGGTTCAGCATCTCCAGAGAGCAAACCCCCTTCCTTCTACAAGGGCAGGGGAGAGGTGCTCATGGGGTGGGCTGGGTAACTTAGGCAAACTTTCAACACATTCTTTGTTTGGACTCTACACATTCTCTCCATCTTCATAAGCACCGAGAGCCATCGATTCTTGAACTTTCTGAAGTTCTTTAGGGTAACTCTTCTGCTTCTTGGCTTCCTCTTCTTGGTTTTTACTAGGCTTTTAGGTTTTAGTGCTTTTAGTGCTTTTCCCCCATGCTGCTCAGCCAACTCAACTACTGCTCTTTTTCTGGCTTTTCATCTTCTAAAATGTGATTGTCAATTTTTGTCTAATGTCCCTCTGCAGCCTTCTTTGCCCTGGGGAATTTATACCTTTTTAATTCCTTCACTGTCATTTTTTAGTTGATTTCTCCAGGTAGTACATATAAATGTTTATCTTTAATGTTCTGTGTTCTGTTTGAATCATTACGGTTTTCCAAAAACGGTTTTCAATCATCCTTTTCTAAAATCTGTAACTCAAATGCCTATGGTGTTAATCTAACACCTTTACTTACATTAGCATACAAAATTTTTCATGATTTGACTCTTCTTTCATGACTTTTCCCCTTAACCGAACAACACAAAGATATTATTTCCTGTTTCTCAAAACTGCCTCCTCTTTCTTGTTTTGAAAGTTATGTATTGCCTTTCTATTATTTGGAGCGTGCTTTTTTCTTCCTAAAAAGCCTTTACACATTCTTCCCTTTCCCTATAACATTCTTTGACTCCTTCAGAGCAAAGTTGACCTCTTCTTGTGTGTTCATAAACATTTAATATATGTATATGAGAACATTTATATTTTCCTAACCCCACCACAGAGAATTTAGATGTAGCATTTCCCAGTTCCATAAAGGAGGCTGCTACACAAAATGTCACCTTCAAAGGCTAAGATTGTCTTATTGTTCTTTGACTTTTCTAACATTTAGCAACATGTCTTCCAGAGCGCAGACATTCAATATACATGTAATGAATGAATGAAGATGAGGTAACCTGAGAGTCCTCAGGTGTTGCAAAACCTTCACCCAGGATGTCTAGGTCCCAAATCTTGTCTGACTTGGGCTTGTGATATTACCTGGCATATTTCACTTCCACCTTTCTGCTCTCAAGTTTGCTTACTTGTAGAAGAGAGATAGCTCACAAAATGTTACCACTTTTGGACAAAGGCTAAACATTGCTTTGAACTCTAATCTCTCTTAAGTCAGTTATAATAAAGTCACAGGCTTCTATGTTTCAAACTCTAACTGAATTGTTTTCCTAACTGTGCTGTATAAGGTGTCCCCTCTTAAATATCCAGAAAGCCAGAACACCACCATTGGTGAACGCCCCACAGCCAGGCACAATAAACTGCCCACCCAAGTCTTGTTGGCAATCTCTCCCTCTGATAAATGTTACTAATGCTTTCACAAGATGCACCGTTTTTGCCTGACCTTGTTTGCTCAACACTGACCTCAGATGAGGCTACAAGCAAGTCCCACCCCACAGCTGCTGCCTCTTTTGGTAATCATGTCTTGAGCCAGGATTTGTTTTGTAAAAGATCCAGCTGTATGGAAAGTCCCAACAATTTTAGTCAATAGAATCCAATCCTCAAGTCTTTGTTTTGAGACTTTCAGGTAGGAAAACCTGCAAAAGATCAAACCCTCAAAGGACTTCATCTCAACTCCTGGGTGCCTTTTCCTATGGCCTACTGGGAGACCGTTTGGACAACATGCTTTTTTTTTTTTCAGAACATCAGCTCTGAAGCCAACCAGCCATGAGGTTTTGCTCTATTATGCTGTCTGGCCTGGGCAGGTTACTTAACTATTTAAATTATTGTTTAGGTTCTTTTTATAGATGACTATTAATACTCACCTTAAATGCTAGTTGTGAGAATCCACACAATAGCATGTGTACAACAACTAGCAATGACAAGTATCCCATGTTAGAGGTCACTAGCCTGTCTACAGATGAGCTATCATTGATCAATGTCCCTGCTAGTCTTACTGAGCATTATCTGGGAGAACAGCTCTGTTTGAAATTTCTGTGGCTTTCAGAGTCTGCCTCTTCCAGGTGAAGTATGACTATCAAAGGGGAAAGTGTGACTAGGGTTCCTAGCTTCAAACACAGCAGAGCACTAATTTAATAACAAATACAATATTGAGATACTTAATTTAAATGAGAAATTGCAAAAAAAAATACAACTAGCATAGCAGGAACAGACCTAATATCCTATGACATAAATTGTATTTGGAAACTCTGTAGTAAAAATTCAGACACCCAGTGGTCACTGTCCTTCCTTTGGAAATTTTCCTTATGTGAAAGCTGTTTACAAATGAATCTGAAGTGAAATCATCCCAAACACTAAAATCTCAACTCTGGAAACTCCTGTGATATGGTATCTCTAGTGTTTTTCTTTAGCTCATTTAATAGGGAGTGACAAAGGGGCACATGTCACAACTGAAGCAGCATACACATTCATAGAGTTTTATGGGCAGCTATCTTTCAGGCATGTGACTGACTCACATCCTACGTAAAAGCATAGTCATGCGAGATAAGAGAGCTTCCAAAGAAGCAGGCCAAGGAGGGTCTTATCCATTGTGCTAGGGGCCTAACACTCATCTGTGAAGACCAAACCCAATTGTTGACACATACACTAAATATATTGTCTGAAATTCTCCCTTCTCAAATTGGATGTCCCAAATTCCAATTATGCCTACAATTTTCCTCCAGGTATCCAGGGAAGCAGAGCAAAACCATCTACACGTTCCTATCCTAGTTCTTCCAGAAATTCTCCCTCTTCATCAATCCATTCTCCTTTTTCTCTTTCTTAGCCTCCCACTCCACTTGTTCATGGGGGAATCCATATTCTCCATCTTTTTCTAACATGACTTTAGGGGTAACCTTTAAGAATACCTGCCTAGCGGAGCTAAATTCCCACAAAACATCTAAATCCTCACTCTGAGAATATGGGGAGTAGCTTGTAAAGCCCATAGCAACACTGTCACTTAAACTGACCAAGAAGATGTCCTATCCTATATCTTTTCCTTTCCAACCTGTTTTCTCAAAAGCAGATTTCTAAGAAGTGAGTGAGCACAGGGTATTTGATTCTTATCAACAGCATAAAAACTGGAACTTAAATCCTCATTAATTCCCCTGCTCGTTTTCATTGATTAAATCTGAAATATAATATGTTGTCTTCTTACCAAGTTCAACAGTTTCTTTAAGGAACAGGAGTTTTAGGTGCTTCTATCATTGTTCATAGAAAATTGACTACTTTTTAATGTGTAAAAATATAAATTATCCAAAAAGTATTCAAACAAACTGGGAGACAAACATCAGGCAGAGAAGAAAGGAAGGGAGTTATTTATTACCAAATTTTCTCCTTTCTGAAAGAAATGGGTCAGTTTCATGTTGCTGTTGAAAAATATTCCCCAAACAGTGCTAGCGTTTTGGTCTGTTTTTTTTTACATAAAAAGCTTTTTTTTTTGGTGGAAGACACATCCCAATAGCACAAGACCAGAGCTTGGGAACCTCAATCTGTTCCAGAAACCAGAGTTCCCACATAACTACATAATGTGCTGCTATCACATTACCAGCTTGCCACAATTGCCTAACCTACCAGTGAGTTCGGGACGCTGCCGTGGGGAAGGTATAATTTCCAGGGGGATGACTTAGGCTGAGTGGTTGCAGTACTCGGGAATCAATGTCCAAAATTCATGGGCAGGCTGGTGCTCCACCTACAGATTCAACCCAGGTCAAGGATATCCAGGATTAATCCTCCCAAGGTTTTCTCCTTCTCTCTGAGGTGATGTTAGATATTAGCTGTTGTTTCTGTGAGACAAGGGTCAAGGAAAGGGGACCCTTGTTTTCATGCTTCTGAAATATCTTGATTTCAGAATCCCCCAAATAATTTCTGGCAAGATGATCCCTGACTTTTCCTTTTTAGTGCAAACAATTGCTTGCTGTCTTTATAATGGGTTCAGGATGGTGATGGTGATGATGTTGATGATGGTGGTGATGATGATAATAGTTTATAACTAAATGTAGTAATTTTTATATCAGATTTTAACTTGTAGTCAATTTTGTTCCTAATACATTATCCAGTCCCAGATCTGGACCTGAAATGAGTCAGGCTTACTAGCAAGATGACAGGATTGAATATGGATTTCACATGTTTCTGGAAGTGACAGGTAAATGTGATATTCCTGGAAGACAAGATCCAGTTCTGTTTTATATGACTGGTAGTATTTCTAGTTGAACTTAATGCATCCAAGCTCCCAGAAGTGAAACCCAACCTGGACCACTAGTTACTAGTGGAATTTTGGCATAGATATGAGAAAAGCCTGAAATTTGATCCCTATTCATTTCTCAGTTCCTATTTGCACCACACACATTCCCTAAAGTGGTCCTGCTTGGCTCAGACGTCTACCATCACAGCCTTGGTGGGCCAACTCCTCTGACTCTAGATGACCAAGTCCCTGTGACTTCTAATCTCATGCCATAAGCATGATCATTACCCTGGCTCCTAGCTCCCATGTGTCAGTCCAGGTCATGGTTTACCTCTCTTAATGGCAAAATCCTTGGCTGAAAATTATCCAGATGTCCTAAAGAACTAAGTGGGCAAGAGGCTAAATAGTCCTATATATAATGATGATTTTCAAAGAATTTTCCCAAGTAATGTATATTTTTTTCTTCGAATTAAATCTCAAGCAGATGCCCAATATCTAAAACAGATGAACATGGCACTACAGAAATGATCCACCATGCTTCCATGTTATCCCCGAGGAATCTTCACAAACTTGAAGGCTCCTGAGAACATGGATTGGAAACTGTTATCATACAGGATTCCAAAAGGGAAGAGGAAACCAGAAAGTTTGCGGCTCATTTCAACAGCCACTCACACAGTAATTATAACTTTGGTTCCATGACCTGCCTCTGAACCCAAGCTTTTTGGATTCTATTCAGAGCAAAGGATGGGGGTGACCTATAGTAAAACTGGCTTCCCACTCCCTTGCTCAATTTCTTCCTCAAGGTTTTCACCAACTTCCTGCTCTTTTACGTTCTTGTGGCCTCTGGTCACAGCACCTAGAGTCCAATTTCAGTTCTATTTCTCTCCAGCTGTGTGTAAGGATCATTTAAACTCCCAAAGACTTGATTTCTTCTTGGGCTAATGAAGACAATAACATCTATTTCATTTGTTGTGATGATAGATTAAAATAAGCTAACTATAAAAGTATTGTGAGAAATACACATTATGTATAGTTTTGAAGTTATTATTAATATATACTCTAGAGTACTGGAGGCAAAGATATATTACCAAAGAATCTTGATTAGTCTGTAATCATCATTAGAAACCCAGATGACTCTAGAGACATACACAGAGGATATAGAGGTTGGAGAAAAAATGAAGTGCTTTTTTTTAAAGCATCATTGCAATGCTATAAATACACAGCTGATCTGTGAACTGAGTCTAGCAGGAAATTTAAGAAAGGTAGACATCTCCAGTGTTAATGTTCTACAAAGCAGATGAGTTCACAAACTCAAATCCTTAGCAGCTCTAGGAAAACAATTACTTTCTAAACAACCAGCATAGGACGTTTAGCCAAGCACCTCCATGAGGCTATAGACAGAGCAGTGAAGTTTCAGCATCTCTCCTGGGTCATCCACATGAAAGTAGCCATAGATTTCTTCAATTAATTCAAATAAAAGCTCTCAGGAATCTGGAGAGACAATGATGAAAATCACATTGGCAAAGAGGAATACCTGTTAGGATAGTAGCCACTGGTGGAATCATTCATACACTATTCGAGTATTTGAAGAAACAAAGAAGGAGTTCAGAGATTATTTGGTGCAGAAGTTGGAAACCTACAATGCTTATGTTGCCTCTTACCTGTCCCAAGACCATGACATACTTGCTTAATTTTAAGCAAGACTATATATGATAATCCTTATCTATAAAATAGGGCTATTTGCATAAATCAATTACAAGAGTGACTTTCACAGGACACTAAAAAAATTGCTATCCATCCCACTGAGCCATGTCGTTAGCATTTTCCCAGTAAATCATGATGCAGTCTCAGAATACCTTTCAACACAGCATTCTTGGAGTCAGCTCCAAGGTATGAGAAGCAAGAGGAGCCATTTCTTTTTTTTTTTTTTTTTTAAGTTGCTGATAGATCTTTTTTTTATTCATTTATATTCATTTATATGTGGTGCTGAGGATCGAACCCAGTGCCTCACGCATGCTAGGCAAGCACTCTACCACTGAGCTACAGCCTCAGCCCAAGAGGAGCCATTTCTGATGATTCCCAGTTCAACCCCTACTCCATCCTTGCCTCTGCCCCATGTCATCACTAAGGAACTGAAGCTGAGGGAAAAGGAAGGGCTGCCTCTCCATCGCAAGGTGCTGCCTTGAAAGACCAGTCATGACTGGAAACAATGGTCTTTATATCTACTTTTTAGGGTGGTGCTGTACAGGATCTCACCTGAGTTTTAAATAATCCTTCACAGGTGAGAGAACATCTTCCAAGACTGTGGTCAGTCACTCTCCCCATGTTAATGTTAGTTAGCTAATGATCACTTAGTCAGATTACTCTGAGGTGGGATGATATGAGGCTCAAGTTCCAGGAGAGTGATATTAAAGAAAAGAAACCATAGGGTTTTAGAAGGGAAAGATTAAAAAAAAAAAAGATGTAATTGGTGTGAGTTCTCAATAACAAGACAGATTCCATAGGGCTGAAAAGTGACTGTTCGAATCATACAAAGTTGGCAGCAATAGCTGGTTCTGCCCCTAATATTTTTAATAACTTCTTAATTTGCTAAGCTTCTTGATGATTTCAAGTAGTTGTACAACCCAGGGCCCAGAGAAGCAAACCTCCTGCATGAGGCACCGTGAGTCATTGCTCCGAGACGCCCTGTGTGCAGCTAGCTGGACCAGGGCCATCCTTGCTCTCCCTCAGCCTCCCCTCCCAATTTCTCCCCAGAGGGACCTTTAAGCCCTTGCTGGATCCACTCCTTGCCATCTCCACTCCTGTGATTGCTTCACCTTCCCCAGGCTGCCATTATCTGTCCTGACCCTCCCTTTCGGCATGTCCTCCTCTCCCCACCCAGCATCATCTTTTGCTCCTGGGCCACTTTCTCTGCTCACACCCACTCTCTCTTCCACCATTCCCTTCTTTCCATTCTCCTTGCTCTATAGTTGCTTGAGTTCCACCCTTCCTTATTCACCCCAGTGCTCATGGTTTGTTTATGCCTCTAGTTGTTTTTCTCTTTTAAAATATTTTTGTTTCAATTCAAAGGAAAGTGTCTTTTTAAACCATACTGCCTTTCATAGCCCATCTTCTCAAGGGATCGGCATTTCTCATCATGATCTCCATTCAAGCTATTCATTCCCTCTTGCCCAGTGATAGACTTGTTTCAATGTCATGTTGCTATAAAATCCAAGCTCTTAAAAACTTATTACTTTAGTGGAAGTGGGCAGGAGGATAAAAGAGCAATGAGTACACAAATATGGAAGGCATTGGACTGGATGATTTTTATTGTCTCCAGGAGCTCTGCAGTCCTGGGAGCTATATTTTTATTTTACCATTTGTATTCTACTTCTTCACATTGTTTCCAAGAATATACTCACTCTTTAGGCACAGAAAACTTCAATTGGAGTAGGGACATCATGGTCTCCTTAATGAAATCTTGGGCAAATCACTATATATTAAAGAAGAGGAAGTAAAGAGGCAAAAATAGAAAGGAATGGAAAGAGTGCCAACCATCTCTCTCTCTCTCTCTCCTTCCTTCTATCAGTCTGCAAAGTGGGGGAATTGACAGCTGACTGTGGAAATTGGACCAGTTGAATCTGATTCCCAAAGACTGAGTTGAACTGAGTCTTTTGGTAATATACTACTGGTCACCAGGAGGGTGCCTTAAAAACTATCAAGAGGACAGGTTTGGTTTTTATTCTGCCTTATCAGTATGGATCTCATAGACTCATAGGTCTCCCCTACCTGGAGGTACAGAGAGGAGATAACAGTTGTGACTTACATTTTGAGGGTGTAGTCCCCAAATACATCAAGCAGGATCCTACCCTTCCATAGGTGTCTCTGAATGTCTCAAGAGTGCTTCAAATGTGCTCATCCCCAGAACTCACAGCTGTCCTCTCCAGCCCTCTCCCAGGTATTTGCTGCCCCAAAGCCACTGAGTGCTGTATCTTGCCCAACCCTCGGAGAATCCTTCTGTAGACCTCCAGCTCCCTCCCCATAGTGTAATTTCCTGGTAATGCCAGAGGTAGAATCCTGAAGGTGGCAGAATGTCAGCAGTTTCCCCTGACTGCACTGGGGCATTTCATGCTCCCTGAAAATAGAGCAGAAGGCTTCATGGTATCTGTTGCATCTGTCATGCAGGCTTTGAAGCTTGTCTCCTCATGGCCTCTGGCTCAGTGGAGCTCAGAGAAAAGAAAAGAAGCTTCTCATTTCTCAGGGTTTCCCTGCACCTGCCCCCAGGAACACTTCCCCTCTCACCTCTACTCTTTCTCTGAAAATCAGTATAAAAATGCTCCAATCAAGTCACAGATAGATTTTGAACACTTTGCTTCTCTTTCTGAATCTGGATATAATTCTGAATCGTGATGTAAATTTGTAATTGAAGTTGTGTAATTTGCTAATGGAAGAAATACAAGTATTGATATAACCATTAAAGATCAGGAGAACAAAAGAAGGAAAAGACAACATTCTTCCTGAATATATTCCCCTCTCCTTCCCTTCATTTCTTTACTGTCTCCTCTCACCTCCCAGTGCTACCACTATTCCTCTGGTTCGCATTGGCTCCTGGTCTTTCTCTGTTCACTCTCATCTCAATCAAAATGTTTAATTCCTCATAGTTTAGTTCCTGCATGTTGGAAAGTACCTGTACATCCCAAGTCAAAGGAACAGTTTCAAGGACAACTGCCAACTTCAGGCATTGCAGACTGAAAAGATCTTGTTAGATGGAGAAGTTATTCACGATCCTTATGAGAACTATTTCCATGAATGGTAGTGGTGAATCAGAATTGCAGAGATTCCTTGAAATTACCCTTTTTTAATTTTGATAAAACTTTGATGATGTATGTTTATAAAAATGCACTCAATTCTGCCTATGAAAATTGTTTGAGACTGAGTGTAAGACTGACGATTTTGAATTTTGAATATAGCCAAACTATCTAGGAAATGCGATACCAAAATAAAGATCTTTCCAGATAAACAAGGGTTTCTGTGCTTGAAGTTATTTAAGAGTGCGCTTTAGGAAAAATAAAATAAAAATGAAGCCAGGCGTGGTGGTGCACGCCTGTAATCCCAGTGACTCAAGAGGCTGAGGCAGGAGGATTGCGAGTTCAAAGCCAGCCTTAGCAACTTAGCAAGGCACTTAGCAACTCAATGAGACTCTGTCTCTAAATAAAATATTAGAAAGGACTGGGGATGTGGCTTAGTGGTTAAGCACCCCTGGTTCAATTCCAGGTATCAAAAAAGAGAAAGAGAGAGAGAGAGAAAGAGAGAGAGAGAAACAAAAACAAAAACAACCCCCCCCCCAAAAAAAAGAAACATGAGATTCAGAAAAACGGAGGGCCTAACCCAAGAGCTCAGTAAAGGTGGATCTCAGATGCCAGTCCTGAGCAGGAGATGCACTGCTTGCTGAGGCAGCCATGCACTGGATCTTCTAACTAAGATGATGAAAAAACCTGAGAAAGTGACTAGAGATGTAGCTCATTGGTTAGAGTGCTTGCCTCACATGTGTGAGGCCCTGGGTTCAATCCTAGTACTGTGGTGGGAGGAGAAGAAAAATCACAGATTCACATTATTTTGTCAAGAAGAAAAAGGCAAGGTACAGGCAACTCTCTGGGTGTCCATGGGCACCCTCTCTCTTCCTCTTTATGGAGATGGGGCTCCCCATGTTGCTCAAGCTTATCTTGAATTTCTGGGCCTGAGCAATTCTCTCACCTCAGCTTCCTCAGCATCTGAGAATATAGGCATGATCATCAAAGCTGGTTTCCCCTTTCTCTCTTGTTCTCGAGAATAACTGAAAAACCTGCTGGGAATGCAGGATAAAAAAGGGTCTGACTGGAATATCCTAGGTTCTCTCTAGTCCTTACCTACCTAGAAGAGGATGTTTTTCATCACTTGAGCTTAGTGTTTTACATTATTCTGGGTATAAAACCCTGGGCAGGCTGCTTTTGGATCCTTCAGTTGTAGTGCCTTTAAGTTATGCACAGTGAAGTCTCCATCTGCCCAGAGGAACTTTCCTGGTCTTGGGGGACCAGCTGGCAATGAATCCTAGACTTCTGTGGTCCCTTGCTTCCTATATGAAAGTAATAAATCTGCTTCATAAAACTCGTTGCACACCTGTGTTCTACCTCACTGGACTGGAGCAAGTTGGTAACCATCTAATGTGAACTTAGAGCCTGCTTTTGCTGAAAACACTGACTCCTCACTTGGGCAGCAAATGCCCAATGAGTAATTAAAAGCAGGACATGGCATCTCTGCCTCCATTTTGCACCTGTCTGCTTTGCTCTGAATCATTCTCTCTGATAGGCACCTTGGATTCCAGGAACAGAAGATCTGATGGATAAACATCTTGTGAGGAATTAAAACTACCTCACAGGCCATGGCTACTTTCTTACTGCAGCCCACAAAGCCCTGTCTTACCAATCCTGAGACAACGATCAACTAGATCACTGTTTGACCAAGACTGCTTTACTGTGCATACTCCTGGTCCCCTTGCCTGTATAATCTGGGACTTCATGTCATTATCCCTGAAGACAGGGCTAAGGACATGGGTCCCCTTGTATTTTCAGTTTAACTCTATATTGATGAAAGTGTCTTTCCTGTTCTTACCATTGTTTGCCTCTTCAGCTGGGGAGACAGAATCTAGTCCATTGGGACCCCTGGAGACAGGGCTTTCACCCTAAATCTTTGGTAACAACTAGTGCACAGTGACTCTGCTTCAGACAAGGCCATCATAAATGACAGGGAAAAAAATCAAGACAAGAAAACGTCCAAACATGAAGGAAATAATAAAGTATGATTTTAAGCAATTGATAATGTATGAGAATCCATTTACCTTTGATGCTAAATGTTTCCCAAACACATCCCAGAAGGCTTTTCAGAAGTAAATATAATTCTAGCATACTACTTGGTTCAGCAGTTACTAATACTTACTCAGACACAGTAATACAAATAGTGTATATTGACTTTTACCTTATAAAATGAATCAACAAACAAAGCACAGGTGCCTAGCAACTGAGCATAAATAAATGTTAATTGTTTGGGTTATGCAAAAAACATGTTTATAATTGTAGTTTGCAAAACAATGAAGTTGAAGAAATTAAAATTGAATTGTGCTACACTTTTTTGGTACTTATTCAGGACAGAGAACACTCAGTGACCACCAGGGATTAATTTTCTCTTTTGCATTTGCCATACAATATATCTTTATTTTCCTTTTTCTTACTCCTGTATTTCCCAGAATACAATAGCTGAGGTGCTAACATCTGCACTGAACTATTACTTCTTAGAAAACGAACATCACTCTTTGTAAGCTGGGATTTCGTGACTGACTAAAAGAGCAGTTTATTTACTGAGTCCAGTGAGGCTGGAAATGAACAAGGGGGCAGGAAACATCGTCCCCAATGCCCACATGCCTTCATTTTCTGTTCTTGGATGATGACAATGAAAATATTTTGTTTTCACAGGTGGCCTTATTGCTGAAATGTGAAAAGAAAATTGTAAACAGTAATTTGCAACCTATTTACCCATGTTCTCCTGTGACATAGTTCTCTTGCAGCTCTGTTTTCCTGGAGGGAAAACCAGGAAGGAACAATGCTTCCTTCATTTCCCTCTCAGTGACCAACTGGACTGACAGGAGGTGACTCTCAAGATGGCCACTGAATGTTGGCCTCAGCTAAAGCATTCAGAAACTATGAGGAACATTATAGAGCCCCTGGGCTATGGGAAGTCTTTTTTCTTTTTTTTGGTACCATGGATTAAACTCAGGGGTACTCGACCACTGAGCCACATCCCCAGCCTTATTTTTTTGTGTGTTTTATGTAGAGACAGGGTCTCACTAAGTTGCTTAGCGCCTTGCTGAGGCTGGCTTTGAACTCGTGATTCTCCTGTCTCAGCCTCGCAAAGTGCTGGGATTACAGGCATGCGCCACCGCACCCAGCTGGGAAGTCATTTTTGACCACATTACATAACATCTGCCCTTTAGGTGTGTCCACAATTCAAGTGAGTTGGCAGCCACCTGCCCATGCGATCAAAGCAGCAAGGTGAACTAAGCATGAGCAGAGATTAAGAAGCCCAGGAGGCAGGCAGAAGGTAGGCAGGCACTTTCCCAAACTCTAAACCAAGATTTAGTTATTGGTACCATAGGAGCTCTTAAGTGTTAATGCTGCTTCTGCAAATCTATAACTTCCTCCAAAAGAAATTTTTTTACAGTCAGTTCAATGTTTCATACCTTCGAGTGAAAAATGCAGGCTTAAGCAAATTGATCTTTATACTTTGAAGCCATCACAAACTTCTGGTTCATCTCATGTTGACACATATCTGTTGGTCAAACTTAGAACCCTATAGATTGTATTTTATATCAAATGAGTTTAAACCTTGATAGTTAAACCCATTCTCAGAGAAGAGGAGAAATGAGAAACATGATATTCAATAATCTGATTTTTAAAATCATGTGAAAAACAATGACAGAACCACAAATCCAAATAGGAATTCTATTTCTAAAAATTAAATAGAATTGGAGCCAAAAAAAAGAGTTCAACTAGGGGGCTGATTAGGGGCAGGGAGAAGCTAGGCAACAGGCTCAATCCCAGTCCCATGGAGGCCCTACTGATTGAGAGGCTGCTGGGAGGAAAAGCAGTCAGGTGGAGAGCTGGCCAGAGAGCAGAACGTGCCACTGCAGCAAGAGCTTCTCTGCAGAGGCTAGGAGGAGAGCAACTCTGCTCGAATGCTTCACTCTTCAACAGCCAGATGGCCGCCTGGTGGTGGCCCTGGAGTTCTTCTCTCCCATAATTTAACTTTTCAGTGTAATTCATGTTTCCCTAGAAAATGCCACCCTAGGGCGTTATGGGATGCTGGTGCACTGTACTGATCAGATTCCAGTGATATACCCCTGATCACTTTGGGGAAAACTTCAAAAAATGCCTGAATTACTCCCACTGACTAACAAGATTCTGCTCTTTTTCACTGACTGGATTCCAGGACCTGCCCTCCAGCAGGGTCTCACCAACACATTCCTTTAAATGCACACTATGCCACCAGGCTCTCTGGGTCTCTTATGATGAGCATTGCTGCTGATGCCTGTGAAAGCTGGTTTGTCCATCCTCACCAGGGTTGGAGCTGGCCTTGAATGGGATTCCTTCCATGTGTCATTACAAGGCTGCACTGTGCCAAGGTGCGTTGTCCTGAAGTGCCCCACTTACCAGGCTGCCTGATGTTCTCAGTGTCTTTCAGGAATGTTTATGCCTCAAGACCTCTTGCCGCTATGCTGACTGGGGCATTTTAGCTAGACAGACCGTGTGTGCCTGACTCTGCCATCTTTTAAGACAATTCTTTCCATGAAGACTGACTGCCAAGCCATCAGACATGTTCACACATATCTACACCCAGTGGTGAACCTGGCTCTGTTTATAATGGAAAATGCCTTGTTCATTGCACTTGTTACAGGTCTACTGTGTGATCAGAACTGTACCTGTCCCAGGGCAGAAAATGTAAGCATGGAATCTATTGCTCTTGGTGTTGAGAAGTTTAAAAACATGTTGGGAGAACAAGACATGTACATAAAAATGTTAAGTAACAAACCAGACAGGATAGTGAAAGTGCTTAGATGAGCAATGTGGGAATTCAGAAGAGTAAGATTGTGAATGGACTTGTGTTTGGAATTGTAGTTCACAGAGCAAAGCCTTGAGCTTGATTCTAAATAATGCTGTTAGTCAAGAGTTTGATTGTAAGTGACAGAAATTCAATTCAAATTGTCTTGAAGAAAGAAATGTACATGCAGTAATAATTTGTATTCAGCATAGCAAGATGTAGTCTTCATAACTTAGTCTTTACTTCTTTACTATCTATTCCACACAATAGGCTATGGAAAACTTAACTTTCTTTCCTTTTTTTTTCTTTCCCATGCAGTGCTAGGGATCAAACCCAGGGCTCACACATGCTAGGCAAGCACTCTCCCCGTGAATCACATCCCCAGCCTTGGAAGTTTGTCTTATAGTGACAAAAGCAGCACGCTTGTATCCTTTCTTTCTTAAATAACAGAAACTACTAATCATTGAACTTTAGTAGGTGCCAGGAATATTCACTATATGGAGAGGGAAGGATTGTACTACTTTCTTGAGGCCACAGACCTGAAATATTGCAGTTACACCTGAGTCCATGCTTTAACAAATGTGCCCTTTTCAGTAAATTCACAGTTGTGTCTTGTCTATTTTTCTAGCCACACAGATGTCCCCTAACACTAGGAATGACCATCAGAGAGCTAGATATCCACTAATGGGTCCCAGGTTTGTCCCACTCTGCTCTGAGGCTATCCCCAAGGAGCAGCTGGAGCATGTGAAATGGCCACTGAGGACCTGTATTGCTGTTGCACCCCATTTTCCTGCATCAGGCCTCAAAGGTAGAAGATTCCAGTGGAGCCACAGCACAAATACAGCACCAGCAGAATGCGGGAAGGACAGCAGTGGACCTTCTCTGTGAATCATACCATGGTGACTATGAACCACTCAACTTCCTGGTTTCTCTGAAGGCTAGGGTCCAGGAAGAAGAGTGCACTTGAGATAGAGCAGAGTGAAATGAAAGCCCAGACAGGATGAGGGATGGGCTTGAGTAGGAAAAGTAAAGGGGAAGTGTTTTGTTTGTTTGTTTTTGTTTTTATCAAAAGCCATTATTACAGTGACTCACACAAAGAAGGTTCTCATAATTGTAAGAGAGTATTATCATTATTATTAGTAATACTATAATGATGTGCACACTGAAATATTTCTCAATTATTTTAACAACCAGGATGCTTTTGGCAGCAAGTAATAAAAATCCTCCCAACTCAGCATGTCTAGTGAGAAGTTCAGTGGTAAAACAGTTCAGGGACTGGGCAATTCAGCACCCTGCTTGTGTAATAAAGATCCTAGCTCTTTCCATCTTTTCTGGCCTGCCAGGCTGACTGTCAGTTGTTGTCCTCATGCTTATTCTCTAATGGTCAGATAGGTCAGACAATCTCTAAACTTCATCTCCTCACACAGCCATAGCTAAGGCTGGAAGAGGGAATTCTTCCCTGTGCCTCCTTTTTTTAAGAGCGAAAAGAAGTTTCCTGGAAACATCTCTGAAGAGTTTTCCTTCATCTCAGTGGCCAAAATTGTGTCACATGCTCATTCCCAAATCAATGAATGACCAAGAATAATAAAGTTCTCATAACTGTCCCAAAGGGAAGGAGTGAATAAGTTCTGAAATGGAATCCTAATACCTGAACAAAATCAGGGTTTGTTTAACAGGAAGGAACTGGGGGAATGGCCTTTGGATGCAGAACCAGTGACATCCTTGAAACTGCATCTACATAGGACAGGAATTTAGGGATCTAGAAAGAACACTGAATTGCAAAAGAGAAACTGTAAACCATCAGAATGCGAAACAAATAACTCCTGAGCAGCCCATCTTGTGCTCTTGAGCTCCTGTCCCCGGCCAAGTCTTGCTGATTGGCGGATGAAAAAGCAATAAAACTGCAGATGATCACCAAGCATCTGAGGAACCTCTCCTTGAGGGAGTATGGACATTAGAGATTTTAGAGACTGAGAATGACTCTAGCCTCACTGTAATAATAAAATGTACACCCCTGATTGGAGGTTTAAGATGCTAATGAGATGTTTGATGTAGAAAGTAGCATGATTAGAACACTGCAAAGGGAATGCACAACCCCAAGGAAACCTGGTACAAAACTGTATAACTCCACCCCGGCTCCACCTCCAGTCCAGCCCCCTAGGGCTGCCCCACTACAAATATTAAAACTCTAGTCCAAGATGAGGTGATTTCCTCTCTCTGTGATTACCTGCCCTCTTCCTCTTGACTATGTCCTTTCCTTTCCCTTTGTAAGAAATCTCCTGCTCTGCTGCTCATATCTGACTTGTTCTTTTCTACAACATAGTCAAGCACCTGGGAGGTTCGGATAGAGTTCTCCTCCACTCTGGAGAGCTCATTGTACTCCTGTGTGGTAACAGTATTTGCCAACACTTTTCACAAGTCTAACTTTAGACTTGGTGAGAATAGTAACACAATCTTATCATTCCCTCAAAAATGCTCATCACTGAATGATTTTGAATTTGAGTGAAGTGGGATAATTACCTTTTTTTCTATAGTTTTTCCTTGTTTACATTAGGAACCGAGAGATATTCTAGTTAATAAAAAACAAAATTTCCAGTGGTTACTGGTCTCTTGATATCTTAGTCTGTTTTGTGCTGTGTTCATCACAGAATACCTGAAACTGGATAATGTATTAAAGAACAGAGATTTATTTTGCCCATTTCTGGAGGCTAGGAAGTCCAAGGTTGAAGGGTCCATGAGGCTAGGGCCTTCTTGTGGTATCATCCATCCCTTGGCAGAAATCATCATGTGGTAAGCTATAGGGAGGAGAAGAAGGAAGGGGAGGGGAGAGAGAGAGAGGAAGGAAGTCAAATATATCCTTTTATCAGGAATTCTGAAATAACAAACTCACTCCTATAGCAGTCATTAATCCACTTGCGGAGCCCTCATGACCTTATCAGCTCATAAAGGTCCCACTGCTTAACACTTGCAGTGGGGATTCAGTTTTCAACACATGGACTTTGGGAGACAAATCCAAACCATAGAACTTGAAGGCTTTTTTTTTTTTTTTCCCCAACCTCTATTTTGAGTTAAGAAAAGTTAGAACTGTCTTCATCAGGGTTGAACATTACCGTAAGAATGGAAGTTAGCAAACTAAGAAAAACACCATCAGAAATTTCTTCTTTCTAGTCTTTATTTTCTTATCAAAATTTTAAATGTAAGGAGCATAGTGGAGAGAGTAAATACTTTTTTTTTTTTTTTTTTTTTTTGCAGTACTGGGAATTGAACCCAGTGATGCTCTACCATTAAGCTACATCCCTAGCCTTTTGTATTTTTCATTCTGACACAGGATCTCGCTAAGTTGCCCAGGCTGGCCTTGAACTTGTGAGCCTCCTGCCCCTACCTCTGGCGTAGCTGGGATTATAGGTTTGCACCCCTGCTCCTGGAGAGGTGAATACCTTTTTATTTTTACTTCTATTTTTTGGTATTAAGGATTGAACCCAGGGACACTTTGCCACTGAGTTACATCCCAAGCCCTTAAAAAAATATTTTATTTTGAGACAGGGTCCTTCTAAGATGCTTAGGGCTTTGATAAGTTGCTGAGTTGCTGAGGGTAACCTTGAATTTGCAATCCTCCTGCCTCAGCCTCCCAAATCACTGGGAATACAGGTGTGCACCACTGTGCCTGGCACCAGTGAATTCTTTGATGCAACCAAAAGACCCCCAAATTTAAATCAATTGACTACAGAACTAAGATGATTAAAATTAATTTGCATTAGAAAAGTAGATATAAGTCCCTGAATCAAACCTTAAAATCAGTTACTAAAATATAAAAAGATGGTCTAGGAGTAAGTGTAGATGGGAAATCTGCTTCTACTTATGGAAAAAAACTTATATGTTGAGTCAGAAAAGATTAATTTACACTAGAAAAACAACCCCAAAGTCTTGTGCATAACACAACAAATAATTACTTTTCACTCAAGAAAAGTGGGCTGCACATCTAGGCAAATGCGCCAGAGCAGCTTGTCACCAGCTCAGGATTCCAGCTTATTCGGTTTATGACACTTCCATGTCAACATGTGCATGGACAATTGCTTGATGAGGAAAGAGTGGGCTGGAGGGTTGAGAATGGGCATTTAAATACCTCAGCTGTAAAGTGACACATAGCACTTGTGTTCATTTCTCATTGGCCAAAACTGGTAACAAGAGTGTTAAAGAAAAACCATTTTTCTCTATTCTCACAACACTTTAACACCAAATATGTGGGGATTTTCTCCATAGCAACCAGTTCTCCAATTCTCAGTGAACTTCAGCTGGGTGTCCTAATGCGACTCAATTATGGCAATGTCTGCCTGGAGTTAGTGCAGATCTCACAGGTTAAGGGCTCAGTCCCATGAGACGCTCCAGCTGAAGGCTCCTAACCACAGGAGCTTCTGTACCCATGGAGTTTGGGATGCTCTACCTTCGTAGCAAATGGACACTTTCTTGTTCACCAATACACAAGCTCTCTGAGTCCTCTTGACTAGGTTTTTGTGGGTGCTTCATTATGTAGCATGACCCATTAAATTGTTGACTATTGATGATCAACTTAATCTTCAGTCCTTTCTCCTGGGAGGACAGGGGAAAGGTAGAGCTTAAAGTTCCAACTCTTCAATCACATGGTTAGTTCCACTGGCAGCCAATCTCCATCTTGAGACTATCTGAAAGCCCCCTGCCACCAGTCATCTCTTTAAAATACAAAGAGAAACTTATCACTTTGAAAATCCCAAGGATTTTAGGAACTACATCCCAGGACATAAGGGTAGAAGCCAAAATAAATATATTTCTAAAGTTGCCATGAGCATAGCTAACCTCAAGGGGCAGGGAAGTATACTTCTCCCATGTTTTGAGGAATAGAGTAGAACTGGTAATCAATGATCAGGAGTAATGTGTACTGAAAAATTTTAGTGGGAAGTAAATTCATTATGAACTCAAAATACCACATGGCTTTTAGGAATACATAAGCATGAGAGAACGTTAACAGAAGTAAAATATCAGAATAAGGGAGCTAATAATGGTGTTGTTTCCTTTCCCTGGACAGAATATGCACTAAGTGTTGTGCTTATTTGAGGGACTATTTTTTAAGATATCCTCTGGAGGTGTTCAGAGGATAACTAAACACAGAATAATCAAGATTTCTGTATTTAGACTGGAGTAGTCTTCTGAGGATAAAGTAGGCATTTGAAGATTTGACTTGCTTGAAGAAACTATACATAGCAATTTGCAGAGAGACAGACTCTTAAAAAGGGCATTTTGCACTCAAAATTATAAATTACCTCCAGTTAAGGGAAGCTCTTTTTGAAACACTGGGGATCTAAGCAAGGGATGAACCTCCTCTGGCACAGGGGAAGAGGGAGACTTTAAGAATCATATTGTTCATTGGACCTTTAAAAGTGCTTCCTGTCCCACATTTTGTAGTTGGATGGTTCCCGAGTAGCTCACAGTTCCCATCTGGGTGATGCACTCAGGACCTCAGAAACTACTGGCGCTTACTTGGACATCCTTCCCACACATAGCTGGGATCTGGCTACACAAATAAGAAACAGATTATTTATATCCCAAAGGTGAAGGGATAGGGTGTCATTTTGAGTCCAAGATTGCTTTATTTTATTCTGAATTGAATTCACAAGGTAGATCCGAATCATTCCACCACCACTAGCTGTGGAAACACCCAAGAAACTGTACACCCTATTGTCTTCTTGCAGTGGAGCTAGGCTGAACTAATGCAAACCAAATTTGACTTAAACAAACAAACAAAAAATTTTTAAGAAATTCTTGTCAGACGAGGCCTTTTTTATGTTATGTCCTTGAGTGAATTTTTACAGCTGAGTTGGCAACTCTATCAAAGAGGAATGAAAACTTCTTTGCCAACTCCTGATATCCATAAGATGTACGGGGTGTGTGCATGGCCTGCTCAGAGCTGCTGTGCTTTCCTGACCAGGGTTAACTGCTTTCTTCACCCGGTAACTATTTCCTGACATCCTCTGGATAGACACACTTTCACATACTCTTTATTATTATTTTTAATTCATGAGTTGCACTTCCTTGGTTACTATGACTGCAAATTGTTGATACTGGATTCATTGTCAGGTTTTTATTCCTTTTTGTCATTTTTCCCATGAACTAATAAGCCACAGTGGAGTTAAAACTGTGAGTAAATGTGAACCCTGCACAAGGCATTTTTATGTTCTGTTGCTATTGCCTTTTTACCCTTAATCATTTAGAGCTGTTAACATACAAAAATGAAAATATTTAGCCTCCTCCCTCCCTGTCTCCTTTCCTCTCTCATTTTCCAAGCTATGAGGGGAAGAACCACCCAGCCATTTTCCACCAGGACTGTTTTCAGAGTAACACATGTCCTCAATTACTAGCATCAGAAACCAAACGCACCTTTTGGGTCAGTGATGGATGACTGGTTGGCCTCTGGCCTCTGTTGGATACACACTGTTGATGCCATGGTGGGAATGTCTTAGCAGGGCAGCCGTTTTCCCTCCTGTGATTCATGCGGCTCGCATCCTGAGCCATGGACCCAGTTCACAAGTCCAGTCTCAGCTTGAGTGTGAGCCACTCCACAGGGGAATGCAAGCTCAGAGCCCATCTCATGGGGAAAAGATCTCAAACTGAGTCAAGAGAGGGAAATGCATAAAGAGTAACCTTTCATAATTGTAAGAAACTAGGTTCTTGAGTAAAACCTCCTGAACCTGAAACTTGGATCTACCCCTGTGTTAGTCAATTTTCCATTGCTGTGACAAAATACCTGAAAAAAATAGCTTAAAAGAGGAAAGTTTTGTTTTGGTGTTTGGTTTCAGCTCATGGTTGCTTGGCTCCATCTCCTCAGGCTTGTGGTGATGCCAAAACTTATGTCAGGGATCATGTGGATGGAGCAAAGTTGCTCACATCCTGGTGTCCGGGAAGTGAAAAAGAAGAAGAGCTGGGGTCCCAAAATCCTCTTCAAGGATAAGGGTGCCCCTGTAGTGGCACCCCCTCCTCCACAGAAAGTCTTAATTGAGCTTCTCCAGAAAACCGCATCGTAATTGATCTTAGGACTATCAGCAAAAGAGTCTCTACAAAAGAGTTCAATGTAGTTAAACTTCCCATTTCCTGTTGCTCCATCTTACTTGGTCACCAGCCTGAAAGAGATCAGCACTCCAGGTGCTGAATGCCCCTTTACTAGTTTTTTCACCAACTTATATGGACTACTTAGTACAGTAACAATATAATATTTTATAGAAGGGTGTTTGCCAAGTGTGGTAGGAAGGACAGATCCTTTAACAAGGCCTCTGGCCTTGGGCCTGAGCTTCACAGAGATGTTTATTTCAAAGATAAGAAGATGTTACTAATTGGGCTTCATGGTAACAGCTGGCAGGGGGAGGAAAGAAAGGGGAGAAGAAGCTCTCCCTCCTTGAAGTGTTAATTCGCCCAAAATAGTGAAAGAAAAAGCTGCTTTTGTTTGAACTTCTGCGGACTGTGAACTTCGGAGCCCTTCCCCTTACACGCTGGGTATAAAGTTCTGAAACTGCCTGAACTTGGGGTTCAGGGGGAATTAACTGATTACAGCAAAAGCTGTACCCTCAACTGACTGCAGTCAAATAAACCTGCTTCCTGTTTCCTATCCAGTGTCTTGCCTCGTTTGTCCCTACTGCCTTCCACTAGGCCCCACCTCCTAAAGTTTGCACCATCTCCCAGTAGAACCACAGGCTGGCAACCAAGCCTTCAGCTTATGGCCTTTGGAGGATATTTAACATGCAAATCTTAACAATCACTTACCAGTTGAATGACTTTTTTTTTTTTTTTGCTAAGCCATGTAACTTTCCTCAGCCTTACTTATTTATTTATTTATCCTTTATCTGGAAAAAGGAAATTAAAAATAACAGTCCTTGGGGTTGGGGGTATAGTCAGTGGTGGAGCACTTACCTAGCATGCACACTGGTTTTTTAAAAAATTTATTTATTCTACTTAGGTATACATGATAGCAGAATACATTTTTTTAATTTTTTTTTCAGTTGTAGATGGACACAATATCTTTATTTTATATATTTATTTATTTTTATGTGGTGCTGAGGATCGAACCCAGTGCCTCACACATGCAAGGCAAGTGCTCTATCACTGAGCCACAATCCTGGCCACTGAATGCATTTTGACTCATTATACATAGATGGAGCACAACTTTTCATTTTTCTGGTTGTAGATTTCATTTTTCTGATGTAGAATCACATCATATATGCAGTCATACATGAAGCTGGGCAATGATGTCCATCTCATTCCACCATCTTGACTGTCCCCATGCCTCCTACCCCTCCCTCCCCTTTGACCAAATTTCCTCCATTCTTCCTGTGTTCTCCCCCACATTATGGACCAGCATCCACTTATCAGAGAGAACATTCGGCATTTGGTTTTTAGGGATTGGCTTACTTCACTTAGCATGATATTCTCCAACTCTATCCACTTACCTGCAAATACCATTATTTTATTCTCTTTTATTGCTGAGTAATAGTCCATTGTGTATATATATATATCACAGTTTCTTTATCCATTCATCTATTAAAGTGCATCTAGATTTGTTCCACAGTTTAGCTATTGTGAATCAAGCTGCTATAAACATTGAAATGGCTGCGTCACTGTAGTATGTTGTTTTTAAATCCTTTGGGTATAGACCCAGGAGTGGGATAACCAGGTCAAATGGTGGTTCCATTCCAAGTTTTCTAAGGAATCTCCATACTGCTTTCCAGATTGGTTGTACCAACTTGCAGTCCCACCAGCAATGTATGAGCGTGCCTTTTCCCCCACAACCTCGCCAACGCTTATTGTTGTTTGTATTCTTGATAACTGCCATTCTGACTGGCGTGAGATGAAATCTTAGAGTAGTTTTGATTTGCATTTCTCTAATTGCTAGAGATGTTGAACATTTTTTCATATGCCTGTTGATCGATTGTATATCTTCTGAGAGGTGTCTGTTCAGCTCCTTAAGCCCATTTATTGATTGGGTTGTTTGTTTTTTTTGGTGTTAAGTTTTTTGAGTTCTTTATATATCCTGGACACCAGTGCTCTATCTGATGTGCGTGTGGCAAAAATTTTGCACACTGGTTTTAATTCTCAGCACCAACAAAGAAAGAAAGGAAAAAAGAGAAAGGAAGAAAGAAAGCTATTAACTCATGGGATTGTTATACGAGTTAAATGAAATGATCCATGTAAAGGACGTAGCATATTCACGGCATTGATTAAGGACTCAATTATACTAGTCAAGATCCTTTTGGTAGAAAAGGACTGAAAAAAACAGCTCACATCAACCTAAACACAGAAAGGCACTAATTGTTGCAGTCAGCTTTGTATCACTGTGACCAAAAGACCTGACAAGATCAACTTAGAGGAGGAAAAGTTTATCATGGCTCACTGTTTCAGAGGTTCAGTCAATGGTCAGCTGACTCCATACCTCTAGACCCGAAGTGAGGCAGAATATCATGGCAGAAGAGCATGGCAGAGAAAAGCAGCTCAGGGAATGGCAGCTAGGAAGCACAGAGACCTCTGCACATCAGGGACAAAATAGAACCCCAAAGTCACACCCCCAGTGACCTACTTCCTCCAGCCACACTCTTCCTGCTTAGTTACCACAAGTGGATTAATCTACTGATTGGGTTATAATTATCATAATCAAATCGTTTCACCTCTGAACATTCTTGTATTGTCTCACACATGAGCTTTTGGGGGACATCTCATATCTAAACCATAATACTGATCCGTGTAAGACATGGATGTTTCAGGAACTCAAGAAATGCCAGTAAGACTCAGTCTACTCCTCTCTTTCTTGGTTCTGCTTGGTTCTGCTGATAGCTAGCCTTGCAAGTGGCCCCCAATGATCCATACCTTCTGATAATATCACCCTTGTATAGTTGAATCCTTCTCCCCATTGCAGTAGGGTTTGTCTATGTGCTCAATACAGCAGAAAAACTAAGTTGCTTCCAAGTTTAGGGACTAGTCAGTCTCTATCTGTCTATCTATCTATCTATCTCAGCTATAGTTCTCTCTCATAATTTATTCTGGAGGACACCAGCTGCTATGCTGTAAGCAGTACTACAGAGAGTTCCGCATGGCAAGAAGCAGAATTCTCTTGCTGATACCTCATGGAGTCACTTTGGAAGTGAATCCTAGCCCCAGTCAAGCCTCCAGATGACTAAAGCCCCTGATGACAACTTTACAGCCACCTCCTAATAGACTCAAACAGAATTACCCAACTGAGCCACTCCTAGATACCTGATCCTCAGGAACTGTGTGAGACAATACATACTTGTTATTTTAACCTGCATGTAGCAATAGATACCTAATGCAAATGTCTGTTCGGATTGTTTCATTTGTAGGACAGCCTCTCTGAGTTAGCCCTTGGCCATTGTAGGCTTACACTATCCACCCAGCTAGTGATTCTAGTAGCTATCTTCCCTTTCTGAAAATGACAACAAACTCAATGGACTAAGTCCCCTTGGATAGACTTGGTAAAGCATCCTTCCCTAAACTAGTATTTTCCACAAATAAAAGTGCTATTACCAGAAGGGGAAATTTTGTTGAACAACAAAAACAATTGATGTCTGCTATTGTTATTATTACTAATCATAGAACAATTATTTAACTTGTATTGTTGTGGGACAGACAAGGCTGGACACTGAGGAATTAGCAGAAAGTAGGTTCTTGGTGTAGCCAGGTTCAGAAGGGGGGCTTTTGTCACAGTCCATCAATCCCTCTGAACCCTGAGTTCAGGAAGTTTTAGAACTTTATACCCAGTGTGTAGGGGGAGGGGCTCAGAGACTCACAATCCATAGATGTCCACACGAAAGCAGCTTTTTTACTGTTCAAGGCATTGAACCCAGGCCTGGGTAAAAAAATGCAGACACCTCTGTGGAGGCCTTGGGCTAATCTTATCACATCCTTCTTCTGCAACACACCTCCCACCTCAAAACTCTGTTGCAGAAATTCTTGCTGATAGTCTAAGAACAGTTATGGTGAGGGTCTCTGGAGAAGCTTAATTGAGATTTTCTGTGGGGGAGGGGGTGAGACTATAGTATAAGCTAATGTGTTTAATAATAATAATAATAATGACTAATTCTTATTAAGTGCTTGCTATGTGTCAGGCACTGTCCTAAGCATTTTATGTATATTAACTTACTTAATCCTTATAATTGTTTTATGAGTTTTATTATTACTGTACTTTACAAGGAGGAGAGGTATGGACAATTTAAGTTACTTTCTCAAAGTTAGGTAGCTAGTGAGTAGCCAAACTGGCATTTGCCCTGAGACAGTTTAGTTCTAGGTTCATGCTCATAAACCAGTCTCATAAATCACTACCTTGTTGAGTTTGGTTTCAGGTATTTTATCCTCTTAGTTCTTGATTTTTCATTTATGGAATGTTTCTGCTGAAATAAAAAGGGAGATGATTTGGGCTTAACTCTGAAGTCCTGGACAGATGCATTAAATACCTGTGCATGAGAAATGCATAAGCACTTTGTAGTGATGTGCATTCAAAGTTCTGCTGCTAGCACCTCTTGACTGATAAACCATTTATACAAAAGTGCCTTGTTTTTCAATTCTCATATCATTGACAGAAAAGTGGACATTAAAAAATAAATCTTCTGAGTAAATATTTGAGTATAGAGGTGAGTGTGGGGAATGTCATTAGTGTAGCCTATTTAACCAATTTAGGTGTACATCTAGTCCCTAGATTTTTATTTGTTCCAATTAATTGTTTGACAACATTTCCCATCTGACCTTATTAGTAGGAAACTTGGTGTTTCTTCCTGAAGACTTCGTTTCCAACCTGAATTGCAGAGAAATCCAAGAGATTTGTTCAATCTGAAAAGGTTGATTCAACTTTGGAGCTGCAGGTTGTTGGTGTGGCTAATGCCCTGGCCTGGTTTGCAGAGTCCCCTGCATATTTGTCCACTGTGATGATGAGGCGCTTGTGAGCCTTGCACTGGCTCTGAATACACATCACCCTTGGGCCTCAAGGTTAGGACTCTCTTTGCTCATAGGCAGAAGATTAGTCATTGCCTCTCAAATGACCACCACACGAAGGTAGCTAGACTTCGATAAGCAAGTTAAAATTCTAGCTCCGTCTAGGCTCCTGGAACCAGCTCTTTCTATAAACCAGAAACGTTGCTAATTGATCCAGATTCCTCCTTCCTGCCTAAGAAGTAGTTCCCTGGGCCCCTTAGTGTCCTTGAGAACCTCTGTCTAGACTGTCATCCCCCTTAGTGTCCTTGAGAACCTCTGTCTAGACTGTCATCTAGACTGTATCCATCAGAGGGCCTTTAATTCTGCTGACCTCCACTGAAACCTCAAATGTTCTGAGCCTGGACTGTGTGATACACCTTTCCCATGGACAGCAGCCAAGTCTGTGCAACTGAGGTCATTGGAGTGTTGCCGGAAGCACCAGTGTGATCTATGTCAACATGTCTTTCTGAATCTACCTTGGTGCAAAATCCATTGGCAGCTTTTCTTGATAAAAATGAATTCAAGTTATGCCTCACTGGAAATCTTGCTAGATAAATTTAACTTCTCAGTTCCTCCGAACCTTGAGCAGACTGTCTGGTAGAGTCAGCCCTTCTAGATCCACTGCTTCCACAAAACCTACCTGGTTAGAGAAGTGGAGAAGCCAAAAAGAGGGCACTGTTTTTCCCAGAAAAAGAGGGCTGCTGGGCAGACAGACAAAAGGTGACCAGTACATTACATAACACATCTGTCTGGTTAGTTCTGGGTTTGTGAAAGGGAAAGGTAGCCTCTTTTCAACTTCAGCTGGTCTAGTGAACTAGATATTGCTTACCATTTATGTCATTTTAATAGGAAAATTACTTTTGAGCTAAATGAAAATTTGAGGCAACTAGATGGATGTAGAGTTAGGAGGAAACTGGGGAATAGTACTAATTAAATTGGTGTTATTGCCTCAGGATTTTGACACTTAAGTACTCATTCTCTATGCCCTGGTTCCATGGGGAATGAGAACACTGAATTAATCAGTTAAGCATACATAGTAATTTACATACTGGGCAATGAAAAAAAAATCGTCTCCAAATAAGGCATCCAAATGCCAAAATCATTTGGATGACCACTACCAGAAAGAGAGTTCACTGTCTCTTCTTTTTTCACTGCCTTCTCCACTTCCCTGTGGGGAACAAGTTGCTAAGGATTAAGAATCCTTGTCAAAAGCATTTCCTCTTTTGGAGCAAGGGGAAATTAATATCAGGAAGAGGGAAGAGAAGGATTGGGGATTCATGTAAGCATGAATCCAGGTGTCAATGATTTCCCTGCAAATATGAGAATTTCTAATTAAAAGCCAGCAGTCGACCAAACAGTTTGCACCATGTGGGAAAGAAAGAACCAGAAGGTTGGGTGGTATGTGGAAGCCTGATGTAATCACATTCCATTAGATGCAAATCCTTCCTGTGGGTAAATATTGTCCTGGGAATATCATACTCTGTTCCTAATAAATTTCAACAGTCAAAGACATAGACGTATCACCTAAAAACTGTCTTCGGATGACTATGGCTCCTGCAGGCCAGGAAACTCAGCTGATTTCCTATTAAAGTAGGTTTGTTTGTTCAGCAGGGTTCCCAGGTCGCTGTCATAGAGAAGTTATTTGCTGACTCATCTTGAAATTGGAGAATTTTCAATTTTCCATTGTGCACAATTCTGTCTCTTTCCAGAGCAGGTTTTTAAAAAATAATTTTATGTAACATATGTGAACTATTTTCCCCTGTTTTATACTCTAACAAAAAATGTTACTCGTTCCCGATTTGAATAAGAGTGCAGGGTGGTGTGTGCTGGGTGGTGTGAGGGAGCCTCACCATTTTTTAAATACTTCTCAATTGAGTGTAAAAAAGCACAAGCCATGGACATAGTGGCCTCATTGTTTGAGACAAACTACTAAAAATCATCTTTTATTTAGCCTTTCCAAATTTTAGTGATAACTTTTTTTTGAAGTGCACTTACATTTAAGAGGTTTTTTTTCTTTTTTATTTCATTCTTTTGAAGATCTTTTACTTATATGGCCAGAGAAATAAGCTTTAAAAAAGATTATTTTTTTCAGTAGGAAAGACTAGGGCTTCCAATTACTTCAATTACTTTTAAACTAATATTTTCTTTCTCATCAGGTAGAGCTCCACTCATCCTGTCTTCAGTCCTGGACTTGGGCCAGTGACTGAAAACAGTTTTTAGGGAGTAGAAAGGATTTTAGAGTACTCTATTCCAAATCATACCCAGTAAAGGGATAGACATCATTGTCCCTCCCGATTTTGGTTAAGAGGGCTCTCCCTGGACACCCAGTGTTGTCTCTATATCGTGACTCTATTTCTTGTAGGAGATGGACTCATTTTCAATGATGGTTAGGACAGAAAAACTGACATATTCAAATCCATATCTGTCAGTCTTTCCGTCCATTCATCTGTCCATCCACCCATCCATCCATCCACTCATCCATTCATGCTTTGATAAATATTTGAGCACCTTTGTGTCAGGCAGGGTTTGTGTTGTATTTAGATGTGGTTTCTGCCCTCAGCAGGGGTGGATGGTGGGGGTTAGGAGAGGTGGGCACTGAGAAGGTTCAGAAACAACTAATTACACAATTTACAGTTATATAATAAATAGCACAAAGGACAAGTAGCAAGGTGATGGGGCTAATTAATTGTAGAAAGACATAACCTAGACTGGGGATCAGCTGGAACTATTAACTAAAATTCTTTTCATTTTTCTCTTATCACCCAAAGGAAGCCTGGGGTGTAAAAGTCTGGCTTAGAATTTCTTAAAGTAACTATTCACGAAAAGGCACAAGAAGTTTCATAAATGAAGAGAGTAATGAAACAACCTAGATGTTCTCAATAAGGGAATAGTTGAGCACTTTATAATATACGCTATTTGGCAATATTATATAGCCTTAAAACTAACTTGAAAAAGAGCTTTTTATTAATATAATAAAATATAATATATTTTATTAATATGCTCTAATGTTAAGTGAGAAAAGTTGCAAATGCAATAATAATCCCAAATATATATTCACATACCTAGCAAATTCATGAAAATGGTATCAAAAATTTTCAGTTTCTATTTTTATTATTAAGCACATGACAAATATGTAAATAAAACATTTTAAATGACTATAAATACAGCAAACATCTGTATAACTACAGTTAGATCAAGGAATAGCACACTGCCAGCACCCAAAGGCCCCCTATTCCTTCCCCCTCCCCTCATATAGTATGTACCATAAACCTTTCTCTGACACTCTCTCTCTCTCTCTCTCTCTCTCACACACACACACACACACACTCAGGGTAAACACTATCCTGATTTTATGACAATTACATTCTTTATATGCAATTTAATATATATATATATAAACATCACATATATCATATCACCTGTGTGTATTCCTTAGTGACAGAAATCAATTTAGCCCAATTTTGAACTTGACTGGATTTGATTTGAACCTGACTTGATTTGTCACTCAACACCACGTTTGTGGGATTTGTCAATGCCTTCGTGTAGTTAGTTGGGTTAATTTCATTGCTTCAGCATTCCTTTGTATGAGTAAATACAGTGCAGTTTACTTCTCCATTGTACTCTTGGTGGACACTTGAGTGGCCTCCAGCTTGGGCCTGCCTCAGACCGAGCTGCTACAGTGTTCTCATACATGAGTGTTGCATTGAGCCTCTTTGCTGTATAAACCTCAAACAGACTTGCTGGGTAATGGGAGGTGCAGATCATATTCTGTTTCTACCCTCCCCTCACTCCATCCATTCTTTATTATCTTCCGTTGTGCTCTGTGTCCCTTTATGAACCACATCATCAGACTATCTTGTCTCCAGCTTTTAGTTAGTTCAGGAAGGGGGGTGCAGTTCTACAAGATGGGAAAGGGGTGGGGCAGGGTGTGGGGTTTTATCCCCGGATTTCCTCAGTTTCCCCACCACCTGCATTGCACTTCTTAAGTTCTGGCTCTTGCAAGGGTCTGGTAATATTCCATTCTTACACTTGAGGCTTAACTGTGGGAAAAGCTTCCCATTGTTAGTCCCCAGAGGTGCGCCATCCTTGTGGCTCTTTTAACTCTGCTCACACCTTTGTAAATAGTGTCTTTATTAAATTGTCATCACTTCAATCCTTTTGAACATGCCATTTCTTTTCTTTTGTTTAAGATGTATAATCCAGTGGCTATTAGTATACTCACATATTTGTGCATCCATCACCATAATCAATTTCAGAAAGTTTTCATTATCCAAAAAAGAAATTCTGCAACCCTCAGCCATAATTCTCAGTTTTCCCATAATCCTCCAGTTAAGACAGTCACTCATCTACTTTCTATCTCTATAGATTTTCCCATTCTGGACACTTCATATAAAAGGAATCATATAATCTATAGTCCTTTATAGCTGACTTCTTTCACTTACAATTTTTTTATGTTCATCCATGTTGATACTATCACATGTCTCAGTAATTCATTCTTTTTTTTGCAAAAAACATTCTACTATATGATGACAATACATTTTATTTAAACTGTGTACATGTTTTTGAGTAGACCTAGGTTTTTATTTCTCAAGAGTTTGTTTTTCTTATCAATTCATAAATTTTTTTTTCTGCAGTTGAGGATCAAACCCAGGGCCTTGTGCTTGCTAGGTTAAGTGCTCTACCACTGAGCTACATCCAAGCCTTGGGGTTCATTACATATTCTGGTCACTAGTCCTTTATCAGCCATGTATATGGCAAATAACTTGTCTAGTTGCTTTTCATTTTACCCTCCTTGTGCTGTCTTTGATGAACAGAAGTTTCTAACTGTGAAGAAGTTGAATTAATCAAATTTTTCTGTATTGTTAGTGCCTTTGGTGCCTAATTTAAGAACCCTTCTCTAAGTTCATGACAATATTCTCCTACGTTTTCTATGGAACTTATAACTTACATTTAGATTTAGGTTTTTAAATATATATATATACATACATATACACATATATATATATTTATATATATATATACATACATATATATATATATATATGGCAGAAGAAATCTTGCAAATGAAAAAAATTTATTTCTTTTGCCAAGTGGATATAATTATCCCATCACCATTTATTGAAAAATTCACTTTTTCCATCCATCTATAGTGTAAGCTTATTATAAACAAGTTTCCATACATGTATGAGTTTCTTCTAACAGAATATTATTAATCTGAGCAATTGTTATTTCCTTCTATATGCCTTTCTGTAGTTTTCAAATTTTCTGCAAGGAGGAAATATTACTTATATAATTAGAAAACATTACCTCTAGAAAAAAAAACTAAGAGTTGAAGATTACAAAAGCACACAGGACATTTAAAAATCTTCAGAAACCTGAGAGAGCCTATCTTTCTGCTTCTCCTTCCTTATGTCCCATTATTCTCATAACTAGTGGCAAGTAGTCAAGAACCTTCTTTTTTTCTGCAGGGAGCAGAAATGGAACCTCTTGCTCAGACTTCCAAGACCTCCTAGGTCTCATCTTCTCTCCCATACCCTGTTTCTCTAGGTTCAGTCTAAGGCTACCTTCTTCCTCTAGAGCTTCATGTATTTTCTGGGCTTTGCTCTTACCTAAGTCCAGAGACCATGAGTTCCAGAGCAAAGCATGAAGTAGACCATCCTCTCTCAGTGCCCAGATCCTATCCAGCTAATCGTTAGTGAAGCCTTCCCATTTCCTTTCCCTCTTCCTCCATCTTCTGCTTCTCACACAGATGGTCCAGCTATTCTTGTAGCAGTCCTTCACTCTTTCCCAGTGAGGTTGGTTTGTCTTGGGGATCTAGACAGGCACTAGCAGTGAGTGTGGGTCCGGAGTCAGGCTACCTGGGCTCAAATCCCATTCCTGTTATTAGCTGTGTACCCTTGGAGAAGTTACTTTACCACTCAGTCTTTAATAACTTTTTCTAGTGTGTAAATGGAAATAATTGTGAGGATAAAATTACTTATATACATGACTTAATAGTCTTTGGCACAGGGTAAATTCTTGTTAGCTTTAACACCAACCCCCTGCCATGAAAAAGATGTCATATATTTAGCCACATATAGTAGCAAAGTGTTCCTTGAAAAATCCCAAAGGCAAGCAGACATAAGAATAAAATTGTCATCCATACCACTGCTTTACACCATTGGGGTGAAGCCTCTCCTCTCCCTCCTCTCCAACCCAAATCCTTCAAAGTCTACTTCGAAAGTGAGGAGGACAGAGGTGGGTAAAAATAGAAGGTGGCTGTTGTGTTTCATATCTGGGTCACAATGATGAATAACAGAAAAAACACAGTAGAAAATAGAGGCATGGGTGCTAGGGACACAATGATAATATAAGCTTCAGGAAATCATAGAAATCAGAAGGAGAGCTTTGATGTCCACAGGACAGGAGTGGGTATGATTCAAACCGAGAGTACCAGATTTAAGGGGCAGAGACACCCCATCTGAGTTATTCAAGAGGAAAAGCCCAGAATGCATCACTGCCCCTGTTGAGGACTGCTAAGCAAGGAGCCCTGAATCTTCACCCCTCTTCTCTCTGCTATGTTCTCTCTGGACAATGCTCCTCATGCATATGGCAGCTCCTTGCTTACTTCCTGTAAACATTTCTCCACCTCTCACCCCAGAATACGGTTTCTCTCAGTGCCACCTGCTCCTTCTCTATGCCCATATACTTAGCTTTCTGATTTCTCCATCAGTTGCCTGACTCTTGACTGGGACTCAAATCTATCTTCTGTTCAAATATTTTCCATCTGAACTTCTGTTTGGAGCAGATGGTATTTCACTGTCATGGGCCTTTATTGGGACAGAAGAGGGTATCCAGGAGTGGTACTAAAAAATCAAGTTCATTTATCCAAATGGCTTTCAAGTAAGATCTGAAAAAACAAACAAACAAACAAACAGCTTCCTGTGGATGTCTGTCCAA
This sequence comes from Geosciurus inauris, assembly GCA_004024805.1. Classification (NCBI taxonomy): domain Eukaryota; kingdom Metazoa; phylum Chordata; class Mammalia; order Rodentia; family Sciuridae; genus Geosciurus; species Geosciurus inauris. Next base: position 12,650 of record PVHX01004978.1, on the reverse strand, counting down.
AAAGCTTCAGGCCCCATGTAGAGGCAATTACGGCCAAGGAGGTTGGCACTGAACTTTAGGCCAAAAGACAGCCTAGGAGTGGACAGAGGCTCATGGCTGACACACATGCCTTTGGGTTCTCTCACATTTCACTTTTCTGAGTCTTCTTAACCCTGGCTGTTGGCCTAGAAAGAGTGCCAGGCCAGACCAGGCCACAGTCCAAGGCCAATGCGTGTACTAAAACACCCCACCCCACATGTTGCATGACACGCTCTGACGACTCACAAACGACTTGGGTGTTCCCTGCTCTGGTAGGGTTCACACGAGGGCTTCAGGTTGGCCATCTCCTCCTGGCTTTTCCATTTTCTTCAAGTCCAGCGATCCCACAGGGAACCACATATACCTACCTAAGGAACATCTTTCCTTGACTTAAACTCAGATGGGTGTCCAATCAAGATTGCTTTAACAAGAGGGAGCAGTGCTGTGGAGAGTGTGTTCAGGTGCAGGTTGGAATCCCATTTCTACCATGTATTAGCTGTGTGACCTTGAGCAACTTCTTCAGCATCACTCCATCAGTTTCCTTGTTTGCAAAATGAAGATAACACAGAGAGGTGTGGGATTTTAGCAAGGTTACTCACAAATAATAAGGCAGAGTGACTTCTTGAAAAGCATGCCCATTGTGCTGAGCAAAGAAATAGTATTGGTGTCACTTAGGTAAAGGGGCCATTTCGTACATATGGGGATGAGATCCATTATTTCTGTAGAAAGTGTGGAGGGAAACTGAGCCAGGAAAAATGACTTTGTGTGTGAAATCAGAGCACTGTGGTAAGGGGCAGGGCTGGGACCTGCTGTTTGACAACTGAGGTTGCTGTGTTGAACTGGCATAGGCAGGTCGGTGGTGTGTAGCAGGTGCATGTTCTGACACACAGCTGCCTTTGGCCTTGTTGATATTGCTGGGAATTCTGTGTGGACAAGTCTGGCTCCTACAATTAGATGCTGCCTTAGGTCCAGGTCATTGGGGGATTTGTGACTATGGGCAGAGGCAACTGCTGCCAAAAAGAACGAAGCTCTTTGGAAGAAGAAAGGAGGTACTGTGCTCAATGCCATGGAGCCATACCCAATTGCACTGACCCTTTGGACTGAGGAAGACTCGTGGGGGTCTTGGAGCCTTCACAGACATCGCAGGGGCCGAGTCATTTAGTGTGCCTGCTCATGAGAATGTGACTATATTTTATATTCCAAGCTAGCGAATCAGTTACATTTGTGAAGTGGTTAGCAAGCTGCCTAATACATTTCAAAGGTTCTATAAACAATGCTCATTACTATTAAGCACACGTGCCTTAGCGGCCAGAGGACAGAGCAGCATTGCTTGGCAGCTGGAGCTCCCTAAGGAGAGGGCGGCGTCTTAGAAGCTGGGAAAAGAGAGTGGAATCTTTCAGCGGTGGACACATACCCAGTGACTCCAAGGAATCTCCCATCCCGGCACAGAAGTCTGACCCAATTTGCTGGGCTCTTCTCCTGAGACCCTCTGGTTCCAGCTACAAATCCGAGGCAGGGATGTCCTTAGTGGGCTGCAGCTAGGAGGTGGAGAGAGCTGCCAAAGCTGGGAACCTTGAGGGCTAGCTCATCTCCTCCAACACTCCCTGGCGGGTGGGAGGCTGTGAGAAAGGGAGGGGAGAGGGTGTGGGATGCCTCTTGTGGTCAGGAAGGCTTCCCCTCCCTTGGAACACACAGCAGCCTGGTCATGGGCTCCACTGTCACTGTTTATCATCCTCCGTCTTAGAGAGAACAGGCCTTCATGACAGCGCCTTGCAAGTTGGAAAATTCTTTCCAAACAAAGCCTGGGCCTGAGAGTTAGCTGTAGGACTTCTAGAACTTTGGTCACTTGAATCAGGTCAGGGTGGAACTGCCACACCGTCTACTACAGTTTGCAACACCTGGGTTCCTTATTCTTTCTGGCATCTTCTCTGTGCCCCTAAAGAAACCAGAAAGGTGGAGAATGACTTTTGGGGAGCTATCCCAGACATGGATTCTCACAGAATCTGAGAGCTGGGAGTGCAAGGGTTGGTGTCAGAGGAAGGAGATAGGGATAGGCAGATGAGGAAGGTCACCAGAGTGTCTTCCAAGCAGAGCAGAGGTATCTTCCCTTTACAGAAGTGCCAGCTGAGGCATAGGCCGCCCACTGCGCTCTCCCCACCCAACAAACGCCTGACTATAGTCTCTTCCTACGTCACTTCATAACTTTCTTTCTCATGATACAAACAACAGAGTTCATCTTGTTTATGTGGAATTAGGGATTGGTAGATTGTGCTTTTGCCTTGGTGGCTGGGAAATACCAGGAACAGAGAGGAAGTAAAGCATTTTACTCTTGTGAAAGGTAAGGTGGATACAAGGAGACAGACTGGAGCGCAGCAGGTAGGCAGACTGTGGGTGGCAGGTCTGGGCTAGTGGCTGCTGGAGGGGCACAGGGAGGTCCTGGCAAGGCAAAGCACCCCAGGGTTGCAGACCAGACCATGGTGGCTAATGTGGCAGTTCCAGCTCCACTCCAACTTGTCACTTGGCTTCACCTCCCTTTTCTTTTAACAAGGTCCTGCACGTGCCCTTTTGCTTTTAGTCTTCCGCAATATCCTCTGCAATCCCATCTTCTCAGTCTCATCTCCTGTAATCCCGTAGAGAACTGCATAAAGATGGAAAACCCGAGACCCTGAAAGCAGTCGCTTCGCCTAGGTTCCTATACAACCAAGCGGAAAAAGGACTTCTTCACCCATGCGTGTCTCCCTCTGCCCCCATGTCACCACCTAGCTGGAGGCTCTCCTGCATGGACTCCCAAGGCACTGCACTCTCAATGAGTGACTGAGGCCCACACAGCCCCTGCCCTCAGGCCTTAGAGACCAGTGTGATAGGTGGGCCTCGGGGTGGGTCAGGGACAAGTGACTGTCTATGACCAAAGAGCAAAGAGGAGTCAGGGGCTTCCTGATCTGTTCCGCCACATCATGCCTTGGCTTTTCAGACATCCTGTGCACCTCTACTGGATCGATATTCCTAATATCCCCACAGCAGCCCACTCTATTCCAAGTTACTCCAGACAGGCATTCTATCCCCCGTCCCCACAACCACAACCTCATAATCCAGCTCCATTTCCACACGGAACCTGCCAGCTGGCCAAAGTCACTCTGTTCTTGCCCTCTTCAGTGGCTCACTCAGGACGTCCACTCCATGGAAAAGCCCAGCTCGGCCACCACTTCCCCAGGAAATGTTGGCCAACACTTCCGATGGGAAGGACCTCTCACCGCCTCTTCTATAACACCACATCAAATTTTAGGATCTTGGAAAGGATGTATGTTACATGACTTGGGGAAGTTATGACTCTTTTCAGGTAATGAAAAGCCCAATCCTAGACACAATGAAACTGAAAGACCTTGGACTATCTGTCTCTCTGGAAGTTCTTGAAAGCCCAACCCTGTCCACAGAACACTCATAATTCATCTTGAGCAATTTCCAAGTCCTGGGTGCCTCAGAGCAATATAACAAGTAGAGCAGGATCCCTGGCCTCTGTGTGTTTACATTTTGAGAAATTCCTGAAACATTTATGGAGTCTGCCACAGCTGAAAAGCATTTACTACGCCCAATTTTTTCAGAGAGCTGTCCTTCCCTGGGAGCATAGCCTGTGATATATATCATGGCATTTGAAACATCACACAAACAGCACTAGGAGTGACCATGAGCACACCACTTTCTCCCCAATTCTGGATATCCACTCCGGTTCTTCTCAGCCACCATGGTCTTATTCCTTCCACTTTTCAGCACAGCACTTGGATTTCCTTTTTCTGCTCCAAACTTATGATGTCCCACTCTTTTCAACTTCTTTCAGAATTTGTAATTTAGCACCACATAATTTAGCTCTTTCTCTTAAGCGATTTAAAAGCGGTGAGGTTTGGTGGCTTTGGAGCTTGTATCAGAGAACTAGAATATTTGCCCTCCTTCCATTAGAGTGAGTCGTTTCTGGGACACAGCTCCCCAACCACTGCATTCTCAGCTCCTGCACTTCTTACTGTAATTAATTTACATGTGACTAATTATGGACAGTATAACGAAGTGGGCAGGGATGTTACAGTATGTAACATGCCATCATTGCTCCCTCTTCCCTTTTAATGATCTCGGATGCTGTATGTTGCAAATTCCTGGACTTCAAGATGGAACGAACCTGGATTCCTGAGTCACACTTGGAGAATAATCTTCCAAAATAGTCTTGCCAACTAGGAACAGCTGCAGAGGACTCTGGGCAAGAAACAAACTTTCATCAGGTTAAACCACTGAGATTTTCCTTGACCAAAACATAACTTTAGGACTGAATCCCATCTCTGCCACTTGTTAGTGGTGTGATGTTGGGAAGATTACTTATCGAACTTACATTTCAGATTATCCATCAATAAGAAGGGGTCAAGAGAACCTAACTTGTAGGATGGTTGAAAGAATACAGAGCATATTTTGAAGTGCTTAGGATACTGTGGAAACCAAATATTTTATTTATGTATGTGTATGTTCCTATACAGTAGCTTTATGTATGTTAATCTTGCTACTGGAATGCAGATTTCTTGAGTAGTAGCTCAACATTATGAACTTTCTGCATTCTCCATCAAGTCTAACACAGTGCAAAGCTTATAGAATGTCTCAATAACTATTTGCTAAGAAGAACAAACCATCTTGTTTTCAAACAGGTGAAACAAGCTTCCCATGCTCCCTCTCTATGACATCCCCATGCCATCACCACCCATCTCATCACCCATCTTCTCCCTTTACACTCCTCCACCACCAACCCTCTCCCACTGGCCCAGTTAGTTCTACTCTTGGGTTCCCATTAACCCACCCTTTCAAAGTGTATTTTTGTGCACAATTGTGAGTAAATGGATATATCTATCTGGAAAAAAGTGCTTTTATGGCTTGTAACAAATGACGCAAAGGCCAATCAGGGAAGGGAGAGGCAGATTTTAGAGCTCTTTGGGAATAGATGGTGAGGAAGCCATGCCAGAGGTGACCTTGTTTCATATTTTTATAACAAGCTGTAGAAATGGACTGTATGATGAAATCTCTAAGTTGGAAGATGTTACTAAGCCCTCCTGCCCAATGTAAAATATCAAGATGATGAGGATCAACCATCTCATCTGATTGGTATGCTGAGATTTTGGGCATTGTGTCAACATGGTTTTTAAAAAGAGGACACATATTTAAAGAATAAGAACAATGAAGGAATGATGGATTATCTGAGGTCGTCGGAAGCCAACACATTCAGTTAATCTTAAAATCAGACTGTTGAGGAGGCCTTTGCAGTTCCACTGCAGTTTGTCAGTTTTGACGTGCTTTTTACATATAAATATATTTTCTCACCTTATCTGACAAAAGCTCTTTAAGAAGAGGAAAGTAACACCAGCAAGTCTTCTGATGATATTAGATGGGGAAAAAATGCTCAACCAATAGGAAACATTACAGCCCATTCAAAATGTTTTTTAAATGTATGGACTTCATTTTGAAAGGGGATAGATACACTACACACAAACGTGCACGCACACACAGCATCAGGGAGCATGACAACTACATTTGGAGTAAAGTAATCATTTAACAATCATTTCTTTGATATAGAAGGAGTTTCATTTAGGGGGAGCTAAAACTTTACAAACAACACACACATATATGTGATTAGTACACATTCCAGTGTCTCTCTGCAATTTTAGGCTCTTGAACACATTTCATGTGAGATGAAAACTGGTGATGTTGAGCGGAGGCAGATTTGGGAGGTGGGTGACATTGATGGATTTGAACATGAAGACCAGAGACTGTAAACAAAGAACCAGACCTGGTGGACATGCTGTGTGGTCTGAGGCTGCACCCAGGGCCAGGACAGGACAAGGATAGTGAGGCACCATTATCAGGTACACCAGAACAACCTCGGGAACCATGCACATAGTGTTTTAAAGCAATATTTCAAAAATTCAGACTGCAAACTACCAGCTGTGGTCTGGCTGCCTGTTTTGTTAAGTAGGGGTTTATTGGTGCAGTGTGGGCATTTTATAGGTGTTAGAAATGCAGACTCTCAAACTCTTTTCTAGCCTTTCAGACTCAAAAATCTGTTTTAACAAACACAGCTGATGTGTATGCCTATTTGAGCCTGGGGGAACTGCTCCAGGAGATTTTAAGGTAGGCTGTACTGATAGGTAGCTATTCTAGGCAGGCTAATAATTTGATGCCTTTCAAGTGAATACTCATTAAACATTTATTATGAATCATTCATTTACTAAGGACAGGAAGACATTAAAATAAATTTCTTTGTATTTATCATAGGGAAATTATTACATGCAGGTAAGATAACATTTAAACATACTTGGAATTTTTTTTATATCACATCTTTTCAAGCATCTGTAATTGCAGTGTTAACCTCACATGATTGAGCTTTCTTATTCAGAATATATTTTAAAATTTCTTTTCAGACCTTCTATTGGCAAAGACATTCCAATTTTCTGTAATTCTTGCTTTGACTTTTGAGATTTTCTGAAGCAGAAAACTTCTTGGGAGGTATACTTAAGGTTTAAGCTTTAGGAAAGAGAATGTATCACCTGTTCCAGGCGCAATTTCAACATTTCAAGATCAACCGCTTGAGCCTGGAGGCTGGTTAGCAGGCTGTTGGTGGCCAGGCCTCGTATCCCATCATGTAACTTGTGCATTCTTAGCAGATACTGATGGCTTCTCAAAAAGAGTGGTTATTTTTACTCCAAAGAATTGTCTGCTTCAAAGGAAATTATTGTATCTCCCATTTTTTTAATGAGGAAACTTGGGTTAGGTGGACCATATTTCTGATTAACATATTTTTAGGAGGCATTCTCAGCATTTTGCTATGAACAGACTTCTTATTGGAGATGACAGCTCCATGGGAACAACCCAACAGGCAGGCTAGCGGGAGAGATGACTTATAGATGGTCAGTGAGTTCAGCCTCACTGCTGCTTGGTTGTTCTCTGACAATGCGTACCAAAACCTCCAGTGAAAATACACAGTTTGCAGAGTCAAGAAGTGTCATATGTTATCATGGAATAACAGTATCCTATGGACGAGCAGCAGCAGTGGAAGGGGTACATATCGGAATTACCTGGTGGAGTTTCTGAAGAGAACATTCTGATCTGCCTGACTTTCAGAGTCTTCAGAGATTTAAAGCAGTGGTTCCCAATCCTGGCTGCAAATTGGAACCACCAATGATAATGACTGAACCTCAAATCCAGATTCTGAATTAATTGGTCTGGGGTGCCACCTGGGCATCGGGATTTTTAAAAAGTGTGCTAAATGTTTCTAATGTATAGTCAAATGTGAAAGCTATTGAGGTGAATTCTTTGTGGTGGAAAAGGGTGTGTGTGTGCGTGTGTGTGTATTAGGGTAATAATGGTAGCTGCTATAACAACAAAATCCCAAAATATCAGTGGTTTAATGCAATGAACTCTACTTCTTTTTTTTTCTTAATTTTATTTATTTGTTTATTCTACTTAGGTATACATGATAGCAGTGTGCATTTTCATTCATTGTACACAGATGGAGCACAACTTTTCATTTCTCTGCTTGTATGTGATGTAGAATCACAACATACATGCAGTCATACATAAAGCTAGGGCCATAATGTCCATCATATTCCACAATCTTTACTGTCCCCCTGACCCCTCCCCTCTCCTACCCCTGTGACCAAATTTCCTCCATTCTTCCTGTATCCTCCTCCACGTTATGGATCAGCATCCACTTATCAGAACATTCAGCATTTGGTTTTTTGAGATTGGCTTACTTCACTTAGCATGATATTCTCCAACTCCATCCATTTACCTGCAAATGCCATAATTTTATTCTCTCTTATTGCTGAATAATATTCCATTGTGTATATATACCACAGTTTCTTTGTCCATTCATCTATCGAAGAGCATCTAGGTTGGTTCCACAGTTCAGCTATTGTGAATTGAGCTGCTATAAACATTGAGGTGGCTGCGTCACTGTAGTATGCTGTTTTTAAGTCTTCTGGGTATAGACCAAGGAGTGGCATAGCTGTGTCAAATGGTGGTTCCATTCCAAGTTTTCTAAGGAATCTCCATACTACTTTCCAGATTGGTTGTACCAATTTGCAGTCCCACCAGCAATGTATGAGTGTGCCTTTTCTCCCACAACCTTGCCAACACTTATTGTTGTTTGTATTCTTGATAATTGCCATTCTGACTGGCGTGAGATGAAATCTTATTGTAGTTTTGATTTGCACTTCTCTAATTGTTGGAGATGTTGACCATTTTTTATATGCCTGTTGATTGATTGTGTATCTTCTTCTGAGAAGTTTCTGTTCAGCTCCTTAGCCCATTTATTGATTGGGTTGTTTTTTTGGTGTTAAGTTTTTTGTGTTCTTTATGTATCCCGGAAATTAGTGCTCTATCAGATGTGCATGTGGCAAAGATTTGTTCCCAGAATGTCGGCTCTGTTCACTTCATTGATTGTTTCTTTTGCTGAGAAGAAGCTTTTTAGTTTGAATCCATCCCATTTATTGATTCTTGATTTTACTTCTTGTGCTATAGGAGTCTTTGAACTCTACGTCTTGTGTGAATGATTACATATTTTCCCCACCAGACCTGGCAGTGGCATATGTCACTTCTCCTAACATTCCTTTGGTTAGAATCCCACCACACAACCCCACACTAACTGCAGAGGAAGTCGAAATATGTAATCTTTTTATGGGCCAAGGAGAAAGAAACAGGGTTAGTGAACAGCTCCTTAGTTTCTATCACAGATAAATAACATACAAATATTTAAAATACCTTTTTGTTTCTATGGTATTTATCACTCCATAATTTAAGAAACATTAGGCTTAGAGTTTCAGCATCAATGCTTAAAATTAATTTCATATATTATTTTTTCTTACATTTGTGGAACAAATAATACTCTAAAAGACCTTTTAGTTGTAATTTTTAATCAGAATTGTTTTGGAGGCAGTGAGCAGAAGGACTCCAGGCTGCTGAGCTTTGCTTTAACTTAAGCAGCTCTGTCTATATGTTGTTATATATTGGACGTCAGGGTGAATTTCATTTAGACTTATGAATCTAATTCTCAAAAATGAACTCACCACTGAAAATCACCACTTTCTGTGGAAATTAGCACGGTATAATGTGGAGAAAACATGGTAGAACGGTGTTTCTAGTTTTGGTGATTCATAAAGGTCTAGACATAGGGTCTTACAGTTGTGCAGGGTAGACTTACTACCAAAGTTTCCTGCTTCCTATACCTTGCCTTCTGTCTCCTAGGGCTGTGGAATGAGGACCACACACCTACTACTTCCTTCAGGAGCTTCCAAGTCTAACCACGCCCCCACTGAAGTACTACTGGTGGAGTGAAGCTCTGACACCCCTTATTTTAAAGTCTCAATGAGCTAGGAACCTGACTTCATTCATAGTTGTCCCTAGTGCTCCATGCAGAAGCATAATCCAAGTGTCCAAAAGTACTTAATGAGAAAAATAAAGAAGGGAAGGGAGGTGAAGAGAGGGGGACAAAGGGGGCAGAGGGGAGGAAATAGGTTGCTCTTCTGCAAGGATTTTTCCTATTTCACTTCCCCCAATCTCACTCATTGAAACTTTCAACATGTATCTAGTGTCTACTGTGTGCCAGTCACTGAGCTGGGTGATGGAACTACAGGACATGCTCAGTCCTTGCCAGAAGAGGCCTCTCATGGTGCAGGGGAGAAGGCAGTGGGTCATAGAGGCTGTGATGAGAGCGAGGCAAGGGGAGAAGAAAGAGGGCTGAGAAGAGTGTGCCTCACTCTCTCCTTGGCCTTCTCTTGGTTCCTGGAAGAGCAAAGGTGAACCTAGATCTTAAATCACAAGTGTAATTTGTACACTTCCGTATGTGGTAGTTCATTCATTCTGCTTTAGATCTCTGCAGTGAAACGAGTACCTGTGGTGTTGTTGGGAGGTCTCTGGTTTTCAATCTCAGTTCAACCTCTTTAAGGCAAGAGACCTCAAATCTGTGCACAATGAGGATTATAAAGTTTAAGGATCGAGGTAAGGATCAGAGGGGGACATAGTTGACAGATGCTTTTTAAACTATGAAGCTCTGTAGAGGAGTTACATTTAGAAGAATGTATATAGTGGGTCACAGTTATGCTGTGGGGGTGTAGGCAATGTGTCGTTATTATCCCCGATTACCAGGCTCAGAGCCATTGGGGAGGTGCAACTGAAACTTAAGCACAGCTTTTGGACCTCAGGTGCCCTGCAGTCTCAGGACTTGTGGTCAAGCTTCCTCAGAAGACCAGATTAAGAGCTTAGTGAACTTTCTTTGCAGCCCTCAGAAAGGTCAAAACTCTGTAAACTAAGAATCATATACCCTGGGCAGGGGTTGGGGGGCAGGGGTGGGAAAACCTTACAACTGAGAACATCCGCCCTTGAGAATGATGCACCTGGCTTCCATGACCTCTCCCAGTAGGTGTGAGGTTGCATGGGTGGGTAGATGAGCAAGTAGGCATGATCTGGAGCCACTGTCTCCTGGGAAGCTGGTTCCACGGCCCATTGCTGCCCTACCTGGTGGTCCTCGCTTGCCTGTGAATGATCCTGCTGCAGCCAATCTCCAAAATTGCAGGAAGAAGCAGGCCTCAGGGAGGAACTTCCTGCCTTGGCTGAGGCCTGATCAGGGAACTGCCCTAGAAAAATGCAGCACAGGGCTGGGATTGTAGCTCAGCGGTAGAGCGCTTGCCTCGCATGCGGGAGGCCCTGGGTTCGATCCTCAGCACCACATACAGAGCAATAAAATAAAGACATTGTGTCCATCTACAAAAAAAAAAAAAAATTAAAAAAAAAAAAAAGAAAAATGCAGCACATACCTTGAAGGGGACTAAAGACATAAAGGCTGAAGAACACCTCATACAGATTTCATGTCGTTACAAAAATACAGATACAAACCCAGTCCAGCCTGAGATTCTGATGTATCAAAGTCTCATTAATTTTCTTGGCAGGTCTGACCTTCTCCATAGCAGAGCTGTTGGGGACACCCAGAGCAGAGCTCACCATGTAGACAAAACTACACAGGCTTGTGACCTCTTTCTGTCAATGTCTGGTAGGATGGATGAGATGTGTGATTATCATCAGGATGTTTTCAAATGTCTCCATTTCCAGAAGAAGAAAAGTTTAATCATTTAGGTTTGATTTGATTCTCCCCAGGAGAGTATTTTATGGTGAAAAGGAAACAGAGTTCCTCTTATTTCTGGAACTCCCGGCACAGCTGCAAAGAGCACATCAGGTGGGACATGGAAGTCAGGCAGGAACTGCTGGATGGAGCAGCTGCTTTCTGCCTAATGTCTCCATTTCAGGATTGGGGGGCATAGAGAGGGTCATGTTGCATTCATTTATGAAATGGGAATAGTCACAAGAATGAAACATAACAACGAAGAAAGAGCAGCTAGCTGCAAATCACACCCACTTACCTGCTGTGACTTCATTCAATTGAAAAGGATGCACCTTCCACTGTCCAACTGTAAAAATGAACTGACATTGACTTGTAGAGGTCATAATTCAGGTTTGGATCAAGAATGCAAAATAGCCATGTCATAAAAAAGTTTTATGATTTTCATTTAAAAAATGGATTCATTAGTTGTTAGCTGAAATAACAGATTTTGTGATATTGCCAGGTTATGACAAAACCATGTCGGGTGTCAAATGTACAGGACTTTCATGTTTATTCAGACATTTGTAAGAATGTCAGAACCTTTAACTGAGACCCAATCCTGTAAATGAATCCAGTCATGGATACATATGGGAAACTGCAAAATAAAATTCACAGCCTTCTTATTTTTCTTAAACTCTGAAGTCAAAATAATATTAAGAATCCTCTCATAACTCATACATGTTAGGCTCATATTGTGTTTCAAAAAATTTGATCATGATATATTGGTTTGCTTTTTTCAAATTGTATCTAAAATTGGCAAAGAATTAATGATGTTCTTCAACTATGCATGAGAAAACTAATCTAATCATTAGCAGTGATGATTTTCTGACTTTAAAAACAATGTCCTTAAACTATTTAATAATTGCATTTTTAACACAGAACTATAATTAATTAAAACCTACAATTAAACCCAGAATACAGTACATTCTGTGGACAAAGCTGTGATTGTAGTGATTTTGATATATGTGGTTTATATATATATAACTTTTAAGTATATTAATAGAGTATCAACCTAATTGTCCTTCAATTTGGCTCATTTAATTTACAAACATGGTTTCTGAAGTTTAACAGTATTTGTAATGGCAAAGTCCAAAGCAATTTTGGCTGAGCAAAGTGCTATTTGTTGAACAAAAATGTAGTTGTTTGTGCAAGTTTAAACATCTCACGAGGCCAGCTGAGTTCATTTCAACCCTACTTACAAAATAATTATTGGCAAACGAAATGGGCCAGGGCAGAGACAAGATATTTTCAAGCTTCTGAGAGGTTTACAAAACCAAATTTTTGATTATTGAAAGTGAAATTAAAAGGTTACAGACAACTGAAAGGTACAGATTGAAATCACAGGATTAAAAGGGGTTTTGACAAGAGGAATATTTACAATGGAACAATGAGGAAAATGTTGTGTTACAGTCAGAAACATGGAAAATATGCTGTTCAAAATTGTTGGCTCTGGAAT
>PVHX01004977.1:0-118040 GCA_004024805.1 Geosciurus inauris | reverse complement strand
ATTCTTGATGTTGAGCTTAATCCCTGACTGTGATAGAATTTATTAATATTTTTCCAATGTAAAGTTAATTTTCCTGCCTCCTCACCTTTACTATACTGTACTCAATGGAAGATAGTCATTATGAACAACTTGTACATTAAGAGTAGATAGTTAGGTAAATGCTACATCTTGAGGATATTTCATAAACTCTTTGGAATTCCTTTTATGAGAGATTTGTCTTTTCTTTCTCATTTATTTGTTTTTCAACTATTTATTTACATCAACATGGACTCATGGACATTTCTTTTATAATTTGGATTATAATTGAATACTACTTTATTTATTCTTTAATCAAATTCCAATAGCTTTGGCCGCTGGAATCTTTTTATTTAGCTCTTGTACCCTTTGTCACACTTCCATAAATGTGTTTTATTTTCATTTTTGAAAAAGAATTGTCCCAAATTTTAAAAAATATTTTTGAAAACATTTAAACATTTAAAAATATATTTGAAAATAAATATTTAAAAACATTTTTGAAAAAAATCACCTCTAATATTTAAAAACATTTGTATTATTTTGGTGAAATACTTGTTTTTATATGACTTGATTTGAAAAAAAAATATTAGTCAGTATGTTCACTATAAATAATAGCAGCAAGTTTTAAAATATCCTGTATAAAATATCCTGTATAAGGAGTTATAAAATATCCTGTGTATCTATAGTTCAACAGAAAATCTGTTAAACTTTGAATCATCTGATATTATTTCCTCACTTGGAATAATTTTTTATACTTAGAATCTCTAAGTACCATTGTTATCACATGAAGTTTTGTTTCTAGAATATCAATATCTAATTTAAATATACTTAAATAAGAAAACAGTTTCATTTTCTTTAAGGACTACGAGATCTCTAGAAGTCAACATTAGGACATAAGTTCATAAGGACTGTGGCAGGTCTATTTTTTATGTTGTAAAGAAGAAATTGAAAACAGGGTATTGAAACAAATAATTAAGAAAATATATAATAGTTTCTGATTTGGGTGGATTGAAAACAAGTTAATCATGCAAACATACAGAATCTAGTTATATCTAAAAACATTTTTTAAAAAGTTATATACTTTATTTTATTTTTATGATTTTTATTCTTATTCAGTGGAAAACCAGAAAGAAATAATTTCCCAGATAATCTATTTTATAAGTTACTCAAAGAAAAGTCTAAAGTATTGTTTGCAAATGCCACTGATTCAGGTTTTATTAAAAACAATATCCTCTATTAATATTGGAATAATTTGTGACCTTGATTTAGTTATTTTTTAAAAATATTTATTTTTTAGTTGTAGGTGGACAGAATATCTTTATTTTATTCTTATGTGGTGCTGAGGATCGAACCCAGTGCCTCACGCGTGCTAGGCGAGCATGCTACCACTGTGTCATAACCCCAGCCCTTGATTTAGTTATTGATTTAACAGAATGCTTTCCTTCTAGCATACAGTAAATGTATGCACAAAATGTTAAATTATAATTTCTCCTTTCTTTTTTCCTTTTAAATAAATATTTATTCATTTTTGTCGTCATTTCAGTTAAATGTTCTTCTTCCTCCTTTTCATATCCTAGCACTGCATGAAATAACACAAAGTTTGTGGATTTGGGCTTAATGGAGTTAGATAGAGACTAGTGTTTTCTTAAAATATTTCTAGAAAAAAAGAGTTATTTTCAGAGTACTTAGAGTAACAGCCAAACCCTATAATAAAGACAATTATGTTTGCTGAGAATATATTTTATTGGCAGTGGTTTCATGCAGCCATATGGGTAGCTTTATTTTCTCCTTGGCTTCAACAACAGTTTTCTCCCTTTTCTTCTTAAGGATGCCTAAATGTCTTGTTTATAATATTTCAAGCACCTTCACACCCAATGAGCTAATGTAACACGATGGCCTTGATCATAACTAAAAGTTTTCTCTCCTTGAAACGAAGGAAAACATGAAAATATATATGTGTACAGAAACATATATATTCATGATCTAATGAATCTATAATCATTTTTATGTACCAGCTGTTTGCTTTTCCTCAGCTACTAAAATATATCTGGCTCCGAATTTTTGCTTGCTTTTTATTAACCGTTTTGGAAAAAGAAAAACTAAAATAAAAAAAAAAAGAATTCACAAAGAATGAAACAAGTTTTATGACAAATAAGTTCTGACATTATAACTTTTCAAATATATATGCACTGTGATAAAATTCAGTATTCTACATATATAAAGTACATGTGTGATATTTATGTTAACATTATAACTTATATGAACATTTTAGTAAATATGAAATATATGACTATAACTAAAACAGATTAACCCAAGGCATATTAATCACCTTGTTTTTAAATCACAACTCACAATCATAGTCTTCCTATACAAAACTTTAAACAAGTTCTTCTGTACTTTCCCTGTTCTGTTTTCCTGAGTCTATTTCTCTAATTTCCTTAACTCAACATAATACACTTCCATATAAATGCTAATAGTTTAATAGAATGTGTCAAAAACACACACATTTGCTATGTTTAGAATTTAAATGACATAGAAGATAAAATAAAGGTATTAATTTATTTCCACTATGCTGAAAATTGAGAAAATTTCTATCACCTTTAAACTAAACATAAAAACTTATATGCCAAGTATTAGCAACATGCAATTTGCTCATATTCTAACCATGATTTCAGTGAATAGTGGAAGTGTCTTTTATGTAACCCAGATTTCAGTAAAGTCTTGGAGCCTAACATTTTTATGGCTGCGTTAACCTGTAAAATTGTGATGACTTAATTGGGAATCCCAGCCATTCCTCATCCATTTCTCCCTGCTATCTCCCTATTCAGTCTTATGTAATTATCATCACAATTATAAGATTTACAAATAGAAAGTTTCAGTAAGTGAATGAAGGTTATACAGATAATTAATGTTGTAGATACTGGCATTGTTATTCCAGAAACACATCTCCTAAATACTATGCTCTATTCTCTCTGCTTTTAGGTGTCTTAGTACCCATCTGCTGCTCCCCATCCCCAGACCAAGATAGATAAGGGAAAACTAAAAGAGCACTTCGTTTCAACAGTCCCTTCCTTTCTTATTTTTAATTTTTTATTCACACATATTAATTGTACATTTTAATAGGGTTCAGTGTGATATTTCTACATATTCATATGGTGTGCACTGATGGAATCCAACCTCTCCTTTTCTAATCCTACATACAGCCATCATTTCCAGTCTCTAATAATCAGTGTTCTATCTCCAGCTGGACAGTTTTTACCTTCTACATATAAGAGAAAATATATGATACTTGTCTTTCTGTGTCTGCCTTATTTTACTTAACATAATGTTCTCCAGTTTCATAATTCTTCAACAAATGGCAGGATTTGATTCTTCTTTATAGCTAAATAATATTCTATTGTGTGTATATGCTACATTCATCTGTTGATGAGCACCCAGGCTGATTCCATATCTTAGCTATTTTGAATAATTTTAAGCCTTTCTTTGATGATAATTTTTTGAATATTTTAAGCCTTTCTTTGATGATGGCCATTCAGATGTGTTCACATATCCAGTTATTTCTGCATGATTTGAAAAAGTAAAATATTTATTTACATTTAAGACATATATCTTTCTACTTTCTTAATTTTATTTATAGTGCCTTAAAATCTATTATAAACTTAACAATCAAAAATTGTGTTCTCTCCAATAAAAAGTACAAGAAAAAATTCCAATACACTAAAGAATGAACAAATGAGACAAACCAAACCCTTGTATATCAGTAAACAAAGCAATCAATTATTATCACATAGATTAGCTTTGATTTTATTTTGTAGATAGTGAAAGTCATGGAACTTTTTTTTTTTGGTACCAAGGATTGAATTCAGGGGTATTCAACCACTGAGCCACATCTCCAGCCCTATTTTGTGTTTGTTTGTTTGTTTGTTTTTTGTAGAGATGGGGTCTCTGAATTGCTTAGCTCCTCGCCATTGCTGAGGCTGGCTTTGAACTTACAATTCTCCTGTCTCAGCCAATAATAGAATATTTTATAGTGATGAGGTGAATAATCAAATATTTTAATCAGAAAAGTCACCCTGAAATCATAATAAAATTACATGGAAAGAAAATTAAATTACCAAAAATGGTTATATGTTGTTGAAATAGGCCAAAACTTTACCTAAAGAAATACAAATGAGAATGTGATAGGAAAAAAAAAGTTCAATACCCATTATATAGGTAGCTAGAGCAGCAATTGGTAATATATAGCAAGGGCACTAGAAGAAAAAATAAGTTATATAAACTTCTAGCTTGATTTATTAAATGAATAGTTGTTTTAAAAAACATGCCACATATGAAAAGCAATTTTGAAAGGAAAAGAAATACATTCATTTTTTAACATGCTGAATCTGAGATATGTATTAGAAGAAACACACAATCTCGAATAAGAAGCTTGTAATAATGTGAATTGTGATTCAGATGTGTTGTGAGATCTGAGATTTAACATTTCTAACAAATGCCCAGTTGATGCCCTATTGCTATTCTCAAGTGACACTACAGGAGGAATGGGATCTAGGCCTGTATATACAAAAAATGTCAGTGTTGAAATTCCTCAAAAGTTTATTGCATTATGGAAGAAAATACGTTATCTTTAGTGTAAATTACAATTCACAAATACTCCTGAAGTTTACTCATAATGAGGTAGCTTATTGATAGTGTTTCAGTTTTAAACTCTATTTGAAAATACCTTCTACTATACAAAAAAGGAAATATTCATTTCAGACATAAAGTAATGAAAATCTTTCTACTGGATAGTGTCTACACTTGTCAATTACTTTTTAGTCATAAAAATATCTTTATAAGGCTATGTAATAACAGATGATTTTGAAAATTTACATCAACTTCAGACACTATCTTTTCAATGAGGTTTCATCAGTAGTCTAAGAACTCAATAATTTAAAATTAAATTTATAATATTTATTATTTTAGTAGTTACTGGAATGAAAAATAGTATATTTAAAGAAATATCTTTGACTCCAGTTAGTGAATAGAAAGCTCTAAAGAATGTTCATTTGCATCTCACATCACCACCACTAACAAGACAATTTTGTATATGCTAAAAAATCATAGCTTCTCTTGAACTTATCAGAGTTGGTTACTTAACAAAGTAACCAACTAATTTAGGAAGAAGAGGTGGAATAAAATCAGAGCTATGGCTTATATGATCAGATGAAAGAAGATAGGATCACCATTTGATTTTGTAAGATTTCTACTAATTTTTGTATTTTTATCATTAACTTTACTTTTGATTGACAAATCATAATTGTGTGAATTTATGAAGTATAGTGTGAAGTTTTGATATATTAACATGTTGATCACTATACTTATATATCATTTTTATGATGTGGCATTTGAAATTTATTATTTTCTGAAATACAGAATACATTATTGTTAACTATAGTCATTCGATAGACTTTAGATGCAAAACATATTCTGCCTATATGAAAATTTGTAGCACTTGACTAGTTTCTCATCCTCCACACAACTGAATCCTGTAACCAACATTCAACCCTCTACTTCTGAGTTCTTTGTTTTTACATGTTCCACATATAAAGAGATCATGATATATTTATCTATGTGTTTAGCCTGTTTTCACATAGTATTGTCTTCCAGATTTATCTATGTTGTTACAATTAGTGGAATATTTATGGATAAATAGTATTCCATTATTTATATATATAACATTTTCTTAGACCTTCATCCATTGTTAGACATTTCCTTTGAGTCTATATCTTCGCAATTATGGATAATGTCAAAATAAACATAGAAATGCAGATATTCGTTTGACATATCTATTCAATTTCTTTGTATATACACTATGAAGTAGAATTGCTGAATTATATGGGAGTTCTAGTTTGAATGTTCCAAGGAAAACTGCATACAGTTTTCCATAATGACTGATAATAATTTACATTATCGACAACACTGCGTAAGGGTTCCCTTTCCTTTGCATCCTCAACAACACTTATCTTTCATCTTGCTGTGGTTTTAATTTGCATTTCCCTAATAAATAGAGAAGCTGAACATTTTTCATGGGCCTGTGGGTCATTTCTGCAACTCGTTTTGGTTTATCTTGGTTTAGGTTCTTTGCCCATTTTTAAGTTGCATTATTTGTTCACTTGCTGTAGACTTGTTTGGGTTCTTTATATGTTTGGAATAACAACCCTTGAATAGACATATCTTATACAATTATTTTCTTTCAATTATTTTACTATTTGCTCCAAATTATTTTATATTTAAAATCTTTTTTTAATATTTTATTTAAATGCATTTCAAGTCATAGTACATATATAGAGCTCAATTTTTCCATTTCTCTGGTTGCAAACCAGATAGAGTCACACCATTTGTGTCTTCATACATGCACCAAGGATAGTAATGACAATTTCCATCAACCATCTTTACTATACTCAATCCCCTTTCCCTCCCCCCACCTCCCCTCTGCCGCATCCAGAGTTGCTCCATTTCTCCTATGTTCCCCATTCCTACCCGCCTTATGTATCATCATCCACTAATCAGATAGAACATTCAGCATTTGGTTTTTTGGGATTGGCTTACTTCACTTAGCATAATGTTCTCCAATTCCATCCATTTGCCTGCAAATGCCATAATTTTATTCTCGTTTATTGCTGAATAATATTCCATTGGGTATATGTACCACAGTTTCTTTATCCATTCATCTATTGAAGTACATCTGGGTTGCTTCCACAGTTTTGCAATTGTGAATTGTGCTGCTCTAAACATTGAAGTGGCTGCTTTACTGTAGTGTGCTGTTTTTAAGTCTTTAGAGTATAGGCCAAGGAGTGGAATAGCTGGATCAAATGGTGGTTCCATTCCAAGTTTTTTAAGGAATCTCCATACTGCTTTCCAGATTGGTTGTACCAGTTTGCAATCCCACCAGCAATGTTCGAGTGTACCTTTTTCACCACATCCTCACCAGCACCTATTGTTGCTGGTATTTTGGATAGCTGCCATTCTGACTGGGGTGAGATGAAATCTGAGAGCTGTTTTGATTTGCATTTCTCTAATGGCTAGAGACATTGAACACTTCTTCATATATATATTTATTGATTGTATATCTTCTTCTGAAAGGTTTCTATTCAGCTCCTTAGCCCATTTATTAATAGGGTTGTTTGTTTTTTTGGTGTTAAGTTTTTTGAGTTCTTTATATATCCTGGAGATCAGTGCTCTATCTGATGTGTGTGTGGCAAAAATTTGCTCCCAGAATGTAGGCTCTCTGTTCACCTCATTGATAGCTTCTTTTGCTGAGAAGCAGCTTTCTAGTTTAAGTCAATCACATTTATTGATTCTTGCTTTTATTTCTTGTGCTTTTGGAGTCTTGTTGAGGAATTCAGGGCCTAATCCAACGTGATGAAGATTTGGACCTACTTTCTCCTCAATTAGCCGCAGGGTCTCTGGTCTAATTCCTAGGTCTTTGATCCACTTTGAGTTGAGTTCTGTGCATGGTGAGAGGTAGGGGTTTAGTTTCATTTTGCTGCAAATGGATTTCCAGTTTTCCCAGCACCATTTATCCAAAAGGCTATCTTTTCTCCAATGAATGTTTTTGGCACCTTTGTTTAGTATGAGATAGCTGTAATTATGTGCATTACTTTTTGTGTCTTCTATTCTGTACCATTGTCTACATGTCTAATTTGGTGCCAGTACTATGCTGTTTTTGTTACTATTGCTTTGTAGTAAAGTTTAAGGTCTGGTATTGTGATGTCTTCTGCTTCATTCTTCTTGCTCAGGAGAGCTTTGGCTATTCTGGGTCTTATTTTTCCAAATGAATTTCTTGATTGCCTTTTCTATTTCTGTAAGAAAGGACTTTGGGATTTTAATTGGGATTGCATTGAATCTGTGTAGCGTTTTGGGTAGTATGGCCATTTTAGTGATATTAATTCTGCCTATCCAGGAACATGGGAGGTCTTTTCATCTTCTAAGATCTTCTTCAATGTCTTTCTTTAGTGTCTTGTAATTTTTGTTGTAGAGGTCTTTCACCACTCTTGTTAGGTTGATTCCCAAGTATTTTATTTTTTGGGAGGCTATTGTGAATGGAGTAGTTTTCCTAATTTCTCTCTCAGAGGACTCATTGCTGATGTATAGAAATGCATTTGATTTATGGATATTGATTTTATATCCTGCAAATTTGCTGAATTCATTTATCAGTTCTAGAAGTTTTCTGGTGGAACTTTTTGGATCCTCTAAGTACAGAGTTATGTTGTGTGCAAATAATGATTGTTTGAGTTCTTTTCCTATTCATATCCCTTTAATTTTCTTCATCTTTCTCATTGCTCTGGCTAGAGTTTCAAGGACTATATTGAATAAGAGTGGTGAGAGAGGGCATCCCTGTCTTGTTCCAGTTTTTAGAGGGAATGCTTCCTATTTTCTCCATTTAGGATGATGTTGGCCTTAGGCTTAGCATATATTGCTTTAACAATGTTGAGGTATGTTCCTACTATCCCTAGTTTTTCTAGTGTTTTGAACATGAAAAGGTGTTATATTTTGTCGAATGATTTCTCTGCATCAATTGATAGAATCATGTGATTCTTATCTTTAAGTCTATTGATGTGATGGATTACATGTATTGATTTCTGTATGTTAAACCAAACTTGCATCCCTGGAATGAACCCCACTTGGTCATGGTGCACTATTTTTTAAATATGCTTTTGTATGTGATTTGCCAAAATGTTATTGAGAATTTTTGCATTTATGTTCATCAGGGGTATTGGTCTGAAATTTTCCTTTTTTTAAAATTTTTTCTCAAAAATTGCATTTTAATACATGTTATCAAACATAACAGAAAAAAAACAAATTTTCAGAAGCTGTGCACACTGTTCACTGAAAACATTTGTTGAGGCAAATAGAAAAAAATTGTTACAATCATAATTTTTCTAACTGCACGAAATTATAAGCAGATTAAATTCTTCATATTAAACACCTTTATATGCACTTTCAATGAACAGTATATATATATATATATTATATATATTTTTTATCAACCATCTTTACTATACCCATTCCCCTTTTGAAATTTTCCTTTTTTGACGTGTCTCTGTCTGGTTTTGGAATCAAGGTGATACTAGGCTCATAGAATGAGTTTGGAAGGGTTCCTTCCCTTTCTATTTCATGGAATAATTTGAGGAGTATTGGGGTTAGTTCTTCTTTTTGGGTCTTGTAGAACTCAGCTGAGAATCTATCAGGTCCAGGGCTTTTCTTGGATGGAAAGCTCTTGATGGCCTCTTCTATTTCCTTGCATGTAATTGATCTGTTTAAATCATGAATGTCTTCCTGGTTCAGTTTAGGTAGGTCATATGTCTCTAGAAATTTGTCGGTGTCCTCAGGGTTTTCTATTTTACTGGAATATAAGTTTTCAAAATAGTTTCTGACTATCCTCTGTATTTCATCAGGGTCTGTCATAATATTTCCTTTTTCATCACGAATTTTGGTAATTTGGGTTTTCTCTCTCCTTTTTGTTAAGGTGGCTAAGGGTTTGTCAATTTTGTTTATTTTTTCAGAGAACCAGCTTTTTGTTTTATCTATTTTTTGAATTGTTTCTTGTGTTTCAATTTCATTGATTTCATCTCTGATTCTAATTATTTTCTGTATTCTACTTCTTTTGGTGTTACTTTGTTCTTCTTTTTCTAGGGCTTTGAGTTGTAGTGTCAAATCATTGATTTGTTGACTTTTATATCTTCGAATATGTGAGCTTAATGCAATGAACTTTCCTCTTAGCACTGCCTTTATAGTGTCCCAGAGATTTTGGTATGTTGTATCAGAGTTCTCATTTACCTCCAAGAAGTTTTTATCTCTTCCCTGATGTCTTCAGTTACCCATGCATTGTTCAATAGCAAATTATTGAGACTCCAGGTGTTGTAGTGGCTTCTTTTTTTTAAACTGTCATTAATTTCTAGTTTCAGTCCATTATGGTCAGAAAGAATGCAGGGTAGTATCTCTATTTTTTTGTATTTATTAAGATTTGCTTTATGGCATAGCATATGATCTATTTTGGAGAAGGATCCATGAGCTGCTGAGAAAAATGTGTATTTGCTTGTTGATGGATGGAATAGTCTATATATATCCGTTAAGTCTAGACCCTTGATTGTTCTGTTAAGCCTTGTAGATTCTTTGTTTAGTTTTTGTTTGGAAGTTCTGTCCAGTGGTGAGAGAGTTGTGTTAAAGTCACCCACTACTATTGTGTTGGGATCTATTTGGTTCTTGACTTTGAGAAGGGTTTCTGTGACAAATATGGCTGCCCCATTGTTTGGGGCATAGATATTTAAGACTGTTATGTCTTGTTGATGTATGATTCCCTTGAGCAGTGTGAAATGACCTTCTTTATCCCTTTTCACTAACTTTGGTTTGAAGTCTACTTTATCTGAAATGAGGATGGAAACTCCTGCTTGTTTACGCAGTCCATATGAGTGATAATTTTTTTTCCATCCTTTCACCTTCAACCTGTGAGTATCTCTTTCTATGAGATGAGTCTCTTGGAGGCAGCATATTGTTGGGTCTTTTTTTTAATCCAATCTACCAGTCTGTGTCTTTTAATTGCTGAGTTTAGGCCATTGACATTCAATGTTATTATGGAGTCATGGTTTGTATTTCCAGACATTTTGGTTTATTCTTAGTTTTTAACTTGACTGGGTTTCTCCTTTGATTGGCCTTTAATGTAGCTCTTCCTTCTGCAGGTTTTCATTGTTGTTTTTGATTTCTTCCTCATGGAATATTTTACCAAGAATGTTCTGTAGTGCTGGCTTTCTCACTGAGAATTCTTTTAATTTTTGTTTATCTTGGAAGGTTTTTATTTCATCTTCAAACCTAAAACTTAGTTTTGCTGGATATAAGATTCTTGGCTGGCATCCACTCTCTTTTAGCATGTGGTATATGCTTTGCCATGATCTTCTTGCTGTCAGAGTCTGGGTTGAGAAGTCTGCAGTGATCCTATATATTTAAAATCTTAATCAAACTCTTTGAGGTCCTTTTTATGTGGGATGATTCAAGGGCCCAATTTTATTCTTCTCCATTTAGATATTAAGTTTTCTCAGCATAATTTACTGAAGATACTTTCGATATTTTGTTTTTGATGTGGTAGTGCAAAATGAGAACTTCAGCAGTTTAAGAGCTGAAAAGGCTGTGGCTTTGCATGCTGACACACAGCAGCTCTGCTTACTGACATTTAACCACAGAACTTTACAGCTGCTCCAGGTACCTATAACAGATAATCACAGTAGAAGAAGCAGGAAACAAAGCAACAGGGACAGAACAATTCCCCTTTAGGCTTAGTGCAGTAAAAGTACCTAAGTTGTATAAGCTGAGAGTCCCTAGGTTGTTGACAAGCTTGTACCCATATAAGGAATGTAGAATGCATCCTCTAGTAGAATTGCACCAACTCCCTTGCCTTGATGTATTCAAAATTTGCTTATGTATAAAAAGTAAATGCTTTACTGTGCTTGGGGATCAGACTTTGGCAATTATACCTCTGGGCTGTGGTGCCACTAATAAAGTGCTGCTTCCAGATCTGAGTGCCCTGACCTTTATTTCCCACTACATTGGCACCTTTGTCAAAATTTATCATAAAATGCGAATCGTTTCTAGGTTTTCTATCTTGTTCATTTAGTCAGTGTATTTATTTTATGCTAGTTCTATGCTCTTCTTTTTACTATTGTTTTAAAATACATTTTGTAATCACTTAAAGAATCAATATTATTTCTCAAAATTTTCCAAAAGATGGAATACTTCCAAACTCATTTTGTGAGGCCAGCATTACCTTGATACCAAAGCCAGATTTGGAATACTACAAGAAAAGAAAATTTTAGGTCAGTATCTCTGATGAATACAGATTAAACAAACCTCAAAAAATTCCAGCAAATTGAATTCAATAACACACTACAAAATAGTTCATTATGATCAAATAATATTTAGCCTCAGATGCAAAAATGGTTCAGCATATATAAATCAATAATTGTAATACACTACATTTACAAAATTAGGGGAAAAATATGGCCATCTTAGCAGGTGTATAAAAGGGCATTTGACAATTTTCAATATCATTTTGTATTAAAAGTCTCAATGGATTAGGTGTAAAGAGAATGTATCTCAACACAGTAAAGATCAGACATAACAAACACTCATAGCTAACATCATTCTCAGTGGTAAAAAGTTGAAAGTTTTTTCTCTAAGTTCAAGAACAAGACAAAGACATGCATTCTTGCCATTTCCATTCAGCTTAGTATGGAAAGTCCTAATCAGAACACTTTGGCAAATAAAAGAAACAAAAGTCATACTAATAGGAAAAGTGGAAATAAAGTTGTCTTTCTTTGCTAAGCACAGAATTTTACATGTAGAAAAACCTAAAGACTCCACCAAAAAAACTGTTTAAACTGGTAAACATGATGTAAAACATGAAACTGTAAAACTCTTAGAAGAAAAAATGCAGAAAAAGTTCTTTAATGTTGATTTTGACAATGATTTTTTTTATTTTATGTGACAACAAAATCACCAGCAAAAGCAAAAATAAACAAGAACTACATTAAACTAAAAAGCATTAACAGGACACCAAAAACAATCAACAAAATGAGAAGGCAACCTATGGAATCAAAGAAAATGTTTGCAAATCATAGGATATATGAGAGATTAATATCAAAATATGTAATTTACACATAACAATAGCAACAAACAAACCAACCCAAAAAACCCCAAATAAACAGATTAAAAAATAGGCAAAGGACCTGAACAAACCTTTTTTGAGGAAGATATATAAATGAACAGCAAAACAAAAATGACAGTCAATATCATTAATCATCACAGAAATGTAAATCAAAATCACATTTAGATATCAATTCAGCCTGTTGTGGTGGTACACACCTGTATGTAAACTCAGAAGCTTGGGAGACTGAGTCAGGAGGATCACGAGTTCAAAGCCAGCCTCAGCAAAAGCGAAGTGCTAAGCGACTCAGTGAGATCCTGTCTCTAAATAAAATATAAAATAGAGCTAGGGATATGGCTCAGTGGTTGAGTGTCCATGAATTCAATGCCCAGTAACCTCCTCTCAAAAAAAGATAACAATTCATACTCGTTAGTATGGCTATTATCAAAAAGTCAAAGAATAACCAAAGGTTGGTAAGAATGTGGATGAAAGAGAACCTGGCACACTGCTGGTGGGAACATAAATTGATACAAGCTTTATGGAACAGTATGTTAATTTATCAAAAGAGTAAAAATGGGACTCTCATTTGATACATTAGTACATTTTTGGTATTTATCCAAAGAAAACTAAATCATTATCCCAAAGAACCATCTGTCCTCCCTTATTCATTGTAACATTATTCACCATAGTCAAGATATGGAAGCAATATATCTGGCAATGGAAAAGCAGATAAAGACACTTTAGTGTATCTGTATCTGTATTTTTATATCAGTATCAATACTCTGTCATCTGTCTATGTACACAGAAACAGTGGAATATTATATACTTAACTAAGAGGGATATTTGACTATTTGTGACAACATGGATAAACCTAGAAGACATTGTGACATGTAAAATATGCCAGATATTGAAAACCAAATAATTCATGGCCTCACTTATATGAAAAATTGAGGGCTGGAGTTGTGGCTCAGTGGTGGAGCACTTGCCTAGAATGTGTGAAACACTGGGTTTGATTCTCAGCACCACATATAAATGAATAAAATAAAGGTCCACCTACAACTAAAAAAATATTTTTTAAAAATTTAAAAGAAGTAGAGCTTATTAAAGCAAAGAATAGAATGATGTTTCAAGTTGCTGGAGGGTGGAGAGAAAAGGGAGTTGTTGTTCAAAAGATAAAAACTTTCCACTGTAAGATAAATAAGTTCTAGAGACCTAATTATAGCATGCTGAGTATAATTAATAACAATATATTTTGTACTTGTAATGTAACTGGTGGTAAGTACAAAATAACAATATATTTTGTACTTACTATATATATATAAAATATAAAGATATATGGATATATTGGTTTGGTGAATTAATCATTTCACAATACATGCATATATCAAAACATCACCTTATGCACTTTAAATACATAAAATTTTAATGTATCAATGATATATAAACTGGCATTTTTTTTAAAGTTCTGACTTTTCTCAATGAGAAAGAAACTAAGAATAAGCAGTTTTGAATATCTGCAAAGTTTGCCACAGTTAGTTTTGATTTAGGCATCCCAGCACACAAGACCAGTCTGTCTAATCTTTCTGGTCACTTCCTTCAGTGTATTTCCTTGGCACTGACTGATAATAAATTGCTATCATTGTTCCTTTGTTATTTGTAAATGGAATTAGATTGAGCTATTTTTCCCAGTGGAAACCCTAATTGCAATGCAGTTTTCTTTTCTCCAAAAATGACCTGAAGGCTCTGTTTTTTTCCTTAATTGAAGATTTCAAGAAGCCTGGTTTCATCTACAGTTATTGAAGCTGTGTGCTCAGATGTTTGTGGCTATTAGATCATAAAACAATCATCTGTTGTTTATCATGCAGTAAATCTTCATTCAGTACATATAAAAGGCACTTTTACAATAATATGGATTTCTCCTACTCTATTCATTCTGCAAATGTAATGAAAATTCATCACTAGCTTATAATATCTGGGAAACACAATTTCAATTTAAAAAAAAAATAAGCCAAATGCAGACTAAAAATATAATACCAACTTTTATTTATGCTCAATCTTTCTTTTATCCTCTATAAAATTAAATCAGACTAGGACTGATACTTGTGTTGATCTATTGGACTTTTATGCAATATATTTCAAAAATATCTGGAGAAGGCCAAATGAAGTGGAGAAAATGAGGATTCCATTTAATGAAAGAACGGGTCAAAAGAATTTGGAAGCTGGGTTAGTAAAGATAAAAAAATGTTAAAGCTAGTTAAAAAAATGAAATGGAAGATCTAAATAATTTATTCAAATAGATTTTAATGTCACTTTTAAATTATTTTCCTACATATCATTATGAAAATCAAAACATATGAAGTTTTATATATATAATACATATTATATATAAAGACATATGTATATAAAATATAAAGATATATATGTATAATACATACATATTAATTTATGACTATTCCAGAGGGCTCTTTCCTTTAGAGGTACTCTATATATTGGTAACAATCTAATTAATACATCTACATAACCACTAACAATCTAGTAATTACATAATTACTAGTTATATCTATTCATATACATATATACATACAAATACATATACACACATATATATACCTCTATATACACTCATTCATATTACATATTTTAAATTTGTATTATACATAATTATACATGTTAAACTGTACATATAACAAATTCTAACATTTGTGGCATTTAGTGTCATGTAAACCAAGTACTTATCTTATTAATCATGACAAAAATTCTGTAGAACATTGTTTTTCTCATCTCCATCATTTCTCCCAGAACTCTGCTTTCTCTATATATTTTCAGAGATTTGATGAGGATAGTTTGGATTTGGAATGTCCTCCTAAAGCTCCTTTGTTAAAGTCTTATTCCTCAGGTTGGCACTAGTAGCAGGTGGTGGAACTTTTAGAATGTAGGACCTAGTTTGAGGGCTTTAAGTCACTGAGGGTGTGCTCTCATAAGGGATGGTGGGGTCCAAGACCCTTTGCCTTTGACTCTTTCACTTCTTGGGCATGAGGTAAGTGGTTTCTCCACTGCATGCTCCTGTCATGACACGCCACTACAGGTCCAAATCGCTGTAGCCATCTGATTATGGATTAAAACTTCTAAAAGCTGAGCCAATTGTTTCTCTGTAAGATAATTATCTCAAACATTTGTAATAATGACTGAAAACTGGATAATACAGATATATAAACCAAAAGTACCAATAACTTTAAATTGAAGTCTAACTGTCCTTTGAGCCAAAGTGCATTTGGCATCACCATTAAAATGTCTCACTCTTAACTGAAACTAAGCATATTTAAATCTGAATATGATCTGCTTCTCCAATGTCCACTCCCCTTGTGCTTGCATGTTCATTAATTACCCTGCTCATGCCCATTCACCAGCTTATAAACTTAGGAATCTTGTTTCCTCTTTGTCAGTCATGCACACAATTATCTACTCGTTATTGTTAATTTCCTTCATTATTAAATTTAGCATTTTTCATCTTCTGCCCTTTCCCCTTGTCCCTAGTCTTTTAATTCTCATCACAATTTCTGCCTAAATATCCATATTTGGCTTCTAATTTGTACTTATTGGTTTTTTTTCATGAATGTTCAATCATCCTTCAGTATAATTCTCTTAAAAGTAAATGTTTTTTAAATATTTCAATAGAAGTGCATCATTGTAGTTTTAAAATGCTTACTTAAACATAAATCCTTTTATAATGTAACCAGTGTCTACTTCATATGCCTCATTTCTTATCATCTATCTTTACCACTCTCTTTTTTCTTTCTTTTTATTATAGCAGAATGTGCTACTCTATCTTATGCCTCCCTGACATTACAAATGCTCTTTCCTATACCTACAACACATTTCTTTCCTTCATTCAGCTGATTTGAAGCCATCATTCAAAGCACAGTGTAAGCAATACCCATTTATAATGACTCACCTTGACCCAGTCTGATGGCAGATGTTCTTTCTCCTTTCCTTTACACACAAAACAGTGTTAACTTTTATCACTCTGTGCACATCATACTGTCCTATAGTCATTGACACATTCATCTCTCTTTCTCACTGGGATATAATATTCTTTTTTTTAAATATTTTTTTAGTTGTAGATGGACACAATGTCTTTACTTTATTGCTTTGTACGTGGTGCTGAGGATTGAACCCAGGGCCTCACGCATGCGAGGCAAGCGCTCTACCGCTGAGCCACAATCCCAGCCTCCTGGGACATAATATTCTTTATATCAGAATTTGTCTTTAACTCTATATCTATCTACAGTAGCATAGTGCCTGACAGACAATAAAGGTTTTAAAATATTGGCTACAGATTATGGATTGTTTGTCCTACTTCTTACACTTAAAATAAAAGAAAGAAAAAACAAATGAATGACAACAACAAAAAATAAACCAAAGAAAAACCAAAAATTGAATCTCAGAGAAAGTAATACGTTGACTGAAGACACATTGAAAATGAATCAAAGACCTTGCTTTAAACCAAATTTTATCTGTAATGATTCCATAAAATTCTTACCTGCTTATTTTTATAAAGTATTAAAAATTAAAATGAACATTCTTCATGCACATATAGATTTGACTATTAAAAAGTCATAATATTTAGCTATTGCTCTTTTTATATTAAGAAAATCTAGATTCATCTGCATGTGTCATGCTTCATGGTTCATTCATTGCTATAATCATTTCATATAAAAATAATAAAATCCAGATATCCTGTGTCTTATGGAGGATTCCATTTAATGAGAGAATGGGTCAAAAGAATTTGTAAGCTGGGTTAGTAAAGATAGAAAAAAGTTAAAGCTAGTTGAAAAAATGAAATGGAAGATCTAAATAATTTATTCAAATAGATTTTAATGTCACTTTTAAATTATTTTTCTACATGTCATTATGAAAAGCAAAACATTTGAAGTTTTATATTATAATACATATTATATATAAATATATATATGAAATATAAAGATATATATATATATGTATAGTACATACATATTAATTTATGACCATTATGGAATTTTAGACATTTAATCCCATTTTTCTTTTGACTTGTTAGATCATTATGCATATTTTCTTGGATACATGATGACATAGTTAACACTGATATTCTAGGTTTGTGTTGCTTATATAGAAATATAATGTAGGGAGAAGTCAATTATTTTGTAAAAAGTAATAACAATGATTATTAACCCTGTCTTTGTAGTCATCATATTAAAAACATCTCTATAAACCTCTTTGCTCTAATGGTTTGTCTCCTTTATAAACACAAATGTTTTAAAAAACATATATATGTCTTTTATTTATTGATTTCTGCAATTAAAATCAGTAAACTAAGTCCTGTTGTCAGAATTTTTAGTTTTTCTTTTCCTGTCAATTAAAAATATTGGCTTTGTAAACCTTCTTTTAATATATTCTTTTAACAATCATATGAGTCTATACAGGTTTTCTTTAAATAATATTTTTATTCCTGTCAGTCCTATGAATATTATATCTTTACTCATTTAGAAATGTTCTAAAGTCATATTCTGTCTGATTTACTATGTTGTGCTGCTAGCTTAAACATATTCACTTAGTGCAATTTTTCTTCCAGTAAAGATTTAACACTGTTATGTATGAGTAGTAAATATTCTCTAATTTCATTAATTTTTAAAATACACTGTCATCATTGTTTTGATCAACAGATAAGAAAACAGATAAACCATTTTTTGAGATATTTTAGAATATTTTATGGAATAAAGTAGATATATTTTTTATCATTTGGATGCATTTAGAAACAGGAAATAATTTTATAGAGAAATGTTAATCATATATAAGATAGTAACTATAAAACATAATTTAATGGGGTCTAGCCAACAAAATATTTCTGTATGCAAATTTCAAAGCTATATCAGAACCTGTTTGAACATATTTAAGAAAAAAATATTAACTTAGTATTATGTTTATCAACTCCAAGTGATTAATATCTTGACTGGTGAGTGTACAAAATAAGCTTTCTCAAGAGATTAAATCTGGGAAGGAGGAAGGGGAATGTATTAAAAATATAAGAACAGAACTTCATGTGAAATACTGAATGAGAAGGTCGTGGGTAGGAGGCAATCTAAGCAAATACAAATGGCACCAGAACATTCTTGACTCTCCTAATTTTTTTTACAGTTACAAAAAGCCATATTAATTAATTTTTTCCAGCAAAACTTGAGTAGAATTTTGTTTGCTTGCTTAATTGAGCAGGGTATCACTGTGAGCAATTGGGACTCATTCCACAGTGAGTCCTTGAGAAACCACCTAGTATGAATGCTTCACCAGAGGACTTGTTCCATTTGCAGCATTGGTCTCTCATATTGGTCACTTATATCTTGAGTTTCACATCCAGGATTTTTAGACATTTAATCCCATTCAAACACTCCTTCCCTGGAGTTTTCCTGCACTCTAGAGTCAGTTCCCACATTGCAGAGATACGTGAATATATAAAGAGAGATGTTTTAATTTCTGCATTTAAGTAAGGTAGAAATCCCATTCTCCATCTCCAAATTTCCAAATTTTGATGGGCAGCCAAAGGTGAGTAGATGGATTTATCCCAAAGTTCCCAGTGGGTGACTTCATTTTGCCATCCTGAATATACAACCTACCTCTTATCTTTGGTTCTTGGATAGTGGAAATGAGGAAAAGGAACCACACGAATAACTTCAGTTTCACAAATCCAGCCTTAGGTTAGTCATTGTGCCATATCTGACATCAGCGAGTATAGTCTGCTAGATGGAATCCACATCACCAAATAAACTTATGAATTTTATAAAAGAAACAAAGAAAATAAAAACAGATTCTAGGAAATAGATCTAAATCAGTTAAATGATTATCGAAGTATTTATGCATGCCACTTGTTCCCAAGTAGAGCAATCTCGCTAACTACTAAATGGAAGAAAAATCCACATCCTCTTTGTGCTGTATCTAGCTCATTGTCCAGGATCTTTTGGACATCATAAGAATTCTCTATCAATTCATGTTGTGGCTACTTATGCATTGATAACTTCAAAAATCAAACAAGCATATCTGTCATTCCATAACCAGTATAGACTGGCAGAGTAAAAATAGAATAAACCTAATAAAATTTCCACTTGGAAAAGGGAAGAATGTTACAATAATTAATCTAATAAAAAGGCCCAAAATACAAAGGGTAAACACTGCCCAGATTTATACTTAACCTTTCTGCTTGTTGCAGCATGGCAAAAAGTCTGGGTTATCACACACTCAAGTGCTCTGCCATTTAAATGTAACATGAGAGAAGCCACATCAGCAAGACAAAAGGGGCAAGGAGCCTGAAGGAGTCTGTGGAAGTTTTCAAGAGTCTGGCTTAGATGTTTACCATCGCTTCTGTTCATATTTTTACCAGAGAGGACTTAAACCAGGGAAACTAACTGAAAAAGATTGGCAAACATGACTAAGCTGGATACGCATATACTTAACTACTCTAGATGAATTAGAATATGAAATTATCATATTTTATAGCATCTAAGTAGAAAACATGCATCAGTCCATTGTCTATAGCAGTCTGAAAATATTGCTGATCAGAAAAAATTTTAAATCCCAGCCCTGCAAATAGAGTTAATACCTTGGCAAGTCATCTCTCTGGCTGACACTGGTTAATAATCCTATTTCATCAGGCAATAATTCTTTCTTATCATCCTTTCCTGCTACACTGTTTCATGACTTATTTCCTGCTATTGTAGGTTTGGAGTCCCTAAAAGAAGACCTAAAGATAAGCACTTGGATGAGAATATTTAGAAAGAGGTAGAGAGCTCAAATTAAGAAAGTCAAGGGAATGAGTAAAGAAAGCTAAAATAGCTATATAATTGAGTAGGGTATCACTGTGAGCAAATGGGACTCACTCCACAGTGAATCCTTGAGAAACCACCTGGTATAGATGTTTCACCAGAGGACTTGTTCCATCTGCTGCATTGGTCACTCTTCTTGGTCACGTGTATCTTGAGGTTCATTTCCAGGATTTTTAGACATTTAATACCATTCAAACACCCTTTCCATGGAGTTTTCCTGCACTCTAGAGTCAGCTCCCACTTTGCAGAGATACATGAATGGATAGAGAGAGAAATTTTAGTGGTAATTATCTTCTTGTCCTGCAGGCTTCCACATCAGAGGTTGCGTGGGCTTTGGTACTCTGCTACAACTGGCTTTTTTAAAAATCACAGCTTGTGATTTCTTTGGCAGTGAAATTTCTAAAACAGTTCCTAAGATTTTTTTTTTCTGTATTTGCTTCAAATTTTCTTCAATTAGCCACACCCAAAACCTGCTCAATCACTTACTAGAGAGGACAACATTAAGCCTGTATTTGTTTCCTTCTGTTTAGTAGCAGCCATCATTGAACTGGCTCCCTTTTTCTGACTTCCCCAAACGTCTTAAACACAAATTCTTACTGGACAGGTTCAGATACTCCATTCAAATTTCAGCTGCCTGTCATTTTATTATCAGGAGGTAGGAAAATTCTATTTGCTAATAATTAATGTTAACCCTGCAATTTTTACTTCCTAAAGTTTCAGCAAGCCTTGAGTCATTCCCAACAGGTTCATTTCCCTTTCCATCATAACTTACAGTTCTGTCCATGACTTTGCTTGCAGCACAATTAGGGAAATATAAGAAAAAGGATGGAATATATTTTTTGAGGTAATTTTCTGGAAATTTCTTAAAACCTCTTTTGCAGCCAGGCGCGGTGCTGCACACCTGTAATCCCAGTGGCTCAAGAAGTTGAGGTAGGAGGATCAGGAGTTCAAAGCCAGCCTCAGCAACTCAGGTGTTAAACAACCCAGTGAGACCTTGTCTCTAAATTAAAAATACAAAATAGGGACAGGGATGTGGCTCAGTGTTTCAATGTCCCTGAGTTCAATCCCCAGTACCTCTGCCTCCTCCAAAAAAACAAAAACAAAAACAAAACAAAACAAAAAAACGCTTTTGCAAATGGCAGCAACTTAAAGTTACCTAAATAAATCAAAGAAATAATTGAATCTAGGAAAGTCCTCTACAAACATCATGATTATATTTCTAATTCATTAGAATACATAATGCACAATTGTATTCCATGGCAGATACTTCCTTGAAGGCCACATCTCCAATGACCCACTTCTTTTAACTAGGCCCCACTTCCTAAAGTTTCTACCATCACCAATTATGCTACAAATTAGGAAATGCATGAGTTCATTCATGAGATAAAAGCCCCCATAATTACCTCCCAAAGGCCCTATCTCTGAATACTGCTGCATGGCAGACCAAGCTTTCAGCACATGAGCTACAAGGGGACACTTAAGATCTAAACCATAACAGCCACTGTTCTGATAATTTTAATTTATTAATGTTTCTGGATTATAAATGTAGTATTTCAGTATCAGAGGGTATATCAATGAATTACATCCTTTTTTCTCAACTGTTTTGATTGTGTTGAATATAAGAAATTAAACTCCACATAAAAGGTGTACTCATTTTTCTTATTAAATATTAGTCCTAATTGTACTTACAAATAAAGTAACAGTAGACAAATATAACACTAAAACAAGACATCAAAGAGGGAACCCTTAACTAACATTTATGTCCAAGGTGGTGAAAGCATACGGATCATATTAGCCTGTGTTTTCTGAGTTTTGTGTTCACATATCATGGATTCTGGACAACTGAAAAATGGTGATTAACATCTTGGCTTAATTTTTGTGTTTACTTCCTTGAATGATTCTCTGAGAATGAGTTCATTCATCAGAATGAACATCAATTTTTCAAAGAAGCAATGATTACAAATATGAGTGTACAGAATTAAGTACTTGCTATAGTAGATGTTGTTGTATGGTGTATCTTTAATAATCAGTGTACATTTTCCCTGTGATTTCATTTCAGATTAAATCTGACACTACATATAAAACTATACATATAAAACTGAAAACTATATTTGAATAAATTTATGATTTAAAACTATAACCAGAATAATATCTTTACAAGTGAACATTTTTCTCATATAAAATATTAAAGATTATTAAAAATATAAACAAAATGATAGTACATAAGAATAAAAGGGGTCATATGGACTCGTTTTTAACACTGAGTAGAAAGAAATTGTAATGTATTAAAAGAAAAAAATGAGAACAAATTTAGAACAAATTATGTCAGTTTGTTCAATATGCAGATGAATATGATTAGAATGCATGACTCATGAATGCTTGAGACTTTTCATCTATAATTATAGCTCAAAAAATCCATTATCTGCCCTAGTTCCTAACCTGTTGTGCTGTGTATCTTTTCCACAAATATCAAATGAGCACAGGTTTCACTTTCATTTGTTACTTAACTCCTAACTTATGACACATGCTATTTCTTCTGATTTTCAACAACAAATCAATGATGTTCAGCTATAAGTCTCTCAAAATATTGAATTTTGTTTATATGACTTACTGATGCAACATTCAGATTTGTTTTATAACATGTAATTTACATTATGCAAAATGTAAGATGATATGTTTGTAAAACATATTACACAATCTTTCATAAACATCATTAAAAATAAATTTAGCACTTTTATAAGTCTCTACTAGGTTTCTTCTCTTTACATAACACAATTAAAATGCACCTACAAAATAAAATAATTCATTATAAAATATATACTTTAACTTTTAACTACAGACTTAATTACCAAGAAAAAATAGTTTAAAACAATACAAATATCTAACCTATA
Organism: Geosciurus inauris; assembly: GCA_004024805.1. NCBI lineage: Eukaryota > Metazoa > Chordata > Mammalia > Rodentia > Sciuridae > Geosciurus > Geosciurus inauris. Next base: position 94,608 of record PVHX01004977.1, on the reverse strand, counting down.
GTTATGAAACTTGCATGAAAGTAATATTTTAAACAGCAATGAAAATGCATGTCCAACCATTAGTCTATTATAAGTACTGAAAGAAATGGTCACTATTATATTTTTGAAAAATACTGTCAATGATATTTGCAATTCCCATTTAATGACTATAATCAATAAAATATAGTCGCTTTATAATGAAAAGACAAAACTATATGAGTAGAGGGATAAATAGAAAATGCTCACATTTGTTTCTTCAAATAAAAACGATGCTAATGGTAAGGCAAACAGTACTAATTACTACACTTCTAAGATTTGAGGCATATTTGTATTCTACAATACTATGTGTGAAGTATTTGCTTATAAATTAATAAATATGACTTTATATATTTTTTAATTTGCAAAACTTCAGGCATTAAGAATACCTAAGATAACTGCCATAACAAGTCACATTTAATAAAAATACAAGCCCCTCAAAAACAAAGCAATTAATAAGATAATCCACTAAGTTATCAGAGTAATTTTAGTTTAGCAGATATTGTTTTTCTATTATTTCATCTTGCTCAATTCAAGTACACATTATTTTCATTGTTTTCTATTTTCATTTTTCCTTCATCAAAATGGATATTCAGAATAGTTGTTTCATATTCTCTTATCTTTTCTTTCTCTTTGCTTTACTTTTTACAGTTACAATGATATAATGATGTGTTATAATGATATCCTGATTTAATCTTTTTAATGACCATATATTTGTTCTTTTCCCAGCAAAGGTATCTGATGCTAATATTCCTTCAAAATAAATATACTCCTTTTATCTCTTCTTTCTGCTATCCCTACTTTGCTTTCTATTCATGGTACTTGGACTAAGTATGGTCATATAACAAAAAATAATTGCTACAGGTTAATATAGTAGAGTGAAAAATTATCTAGAACACTTGCTGTGACTGGCCCTGTTTTAGCACTAAAAATGCTACATCTTTGAGGAAAAGTCCTTCAGGATTTGAAAAATTCCATTTTTTGATGATGAGTTTGAAAATTTGGAACTATAGAACCCATATGGCAGCCCCCAAAATAGGGGATAAAAGTGATAATGTCTTTTATATCAAGTGGATGTGGCATTAATTATTTGCTTTCTGTAGTCTCTGTCCCTGCTCTTGCCTCTGGCCTCTAATGTCGTTAACACTGATATATGTTTCCTAAGAGTGGGTCAGGCATTGTTTCATGCCTCAATTCATGAGACTTAATATGCAATTTAAATATGTTTTATTGATAAGCATTAATATGACAGTTTATTTACACATGAGTTAATTGTAATGCTTTATATTATGATAATATTGACTTCATTTTTAACATTGTATGTATAATGATTAAATTTTATAAAAGTAAACCTAATGAAAATGAGAATCAATCTTTGTAAGACTAAGACCCTGATGAGCCAACATCATTGAAAAAGAGAACTGAACATCTGCGTTCTTTTCAGGGCAGATGGAAGAACACATACAACTGGATTAGGAGGGTAAACAGACACAACAGAGCATACTGTATAATCTGCAGAAAAGAATTTGTGACAGGACTTGGTGGAGCAGAGCATGTGAAAGCACATATGGAGACGGAAACTCACAAATCTAGGATTAGGCACATGAGAACTTCTAAATCAATCAAAATATTTTTCATTTCCCCAAAAGACAATGATATTATATCGAAAATACTGGCTGCTTGATTATCATGATTTTAGCACAGGCACAAATATGCATTTCTTTCTTTCTTTTTTTTCCTTGCTTGATCTAAGAAACTGATTTAGTTTATATTTCCTGACTCAGAGTTTACTATGAAATGTCCTGTGGGCAAACATAAGGGGATATTTTAATAACAGATGGTTTGATTAGTTACAGCATAGTGTTAATTGTAAGGATCTTGTCTATAACCAAGGTCTCTATAGTTTATCAAGTGTGTTAGACCATGGTAAAAAATAAACAATGAAAAGCAAAATTCCCCTGCTAGCTTTCAGGTACTTTGGTTTGAAAAGTAGAATTCCAATCATTTTATTTACCTCTACAAATATTATAGTAAAACTGCATAAAACATGAAACAAAAGATTCTTGACATGTGGTCCAAGTTCAAACTAGACTTTTTTTTTTTTTTTGGTCATTTACCTGAATGTTTCATGACAATGCTAGTGTAAACTGTCAAAATCTATTTAACCTATTTCACTAAATAAAATGAAAGCATACTACATGCTAAATGTCCTACACTTTTTATACATAACATAAAAATTATTATGATTTTCTGACTTTGGAGATGAAACTTTCATAATAAAGTTTTGCTTAATTTTCAGTTTTCTTAAAACATGTAGCAACAGTGACATTTAAACTCATAGAAGTGGAAAATGATAACTTCCTTAAACATATGCTTGTCAAATGGTCATCACTATTTAAAACTATGTAGAAAGTTTTTAATGTTGATGTGCTACTAAGTCATATTCTGAAAGTATAGGGAAATAGGATGTCCTCATATAATTTGAAGACACACTGAGGATGGCAACGAGGAAAAGCATTACAGATAAACAGAAATCTATGTGTTATACCAAAGTAGATAAAATGGTCTGATGTTATTTAAAGAAGACATAATAGCTGGGCACTGTGGCTCACGCTTGTAATCCCAGCACTTTGGGAGGCTGAGACAGGAGAATCGCGAGTTCAAAGCCAGCCTCAGCCATGGCAAGGTGCTGGGCAACTCAGTGAGATGCTGCCTCTACATAAAACACAAAATAGGGCTGGGGATGTGGCTCAGTGGATGAGTACCCCTGAGTTCAATCCCTAGTACCAAAAAATAAATAAAAAGAAAGAAAGAAAGAAAGAAAGAAAGCGACCTGAAAATGCTGAAATGACTGAATATGAGTTCACTATTATATGAAAGTTGTGACAGAAACTTTCCCAGTGAAACAAATGACTAAGATTTCTGTTCAAGAAAGGGTTGGGGTACAGAACACCAGAAAAAGTGTAGCCAAGTTAAAGAAAATTTTCTCATGTTTTAACTAAAAGTAACTTGTCATAAATTTAACTTCAAATTCACAAATTCCAAATTACCTTACTGTATTAAAATTATGTTCTTCAAATTAGAGATGTTTAAGTCATCATGGCACCAATCAGGGCATTTAAAATTATAGATGTTTTAGACAGGGATATGATGAATCCATAGTTGCAAAGAAGCTGATGCACAAATATCTGTTCCACCAGAACCAGCCTTTAGAATAAAGAAGGGGGTACTTTTTTAGAGTTAGGATATAATTCCTGGAGGTCTAAAAACTTGTATTTTCTGGTAAACAAAATTCTGTTGTATTCTCAAATGCCTTTATTGAGAGGATATTTAGCTGGATGTCAACTTATTAAACTGGACAGGAGAGAGAATGGCACGGAATATTCAATGTTAGCAATTCCTTTCCTTAAAGGGGGGTATGGTGCCTCAAGCAGGTGACACTGAGGAATCAGTCAGAAAATGTTCTCTAATTGCCTTAACCCAAACTATGAACCAGTGTCCAGATATGCCACTTCTGGGTATGTATCCAAAGAAAATTAAATCAGTATCCCAAAGAAATATCTGCACTCACATGTTTATTGTAACAATGTCAAAAATGGTTGAGATATGGAAATAACCTAAATGTCCATTGATAGGTAAATGGATAAAGAAATGTGGTATGTACAAAATAAGTCAATTCTTTCAATTGTGACAAGAAGGAATCCAGAGCAAAATAATCTAAGGGAAATAAACCAGGGAAAGAAGGAAAAATATTCATCTCACTTATATGTAGAATCTAAAGAAGTTGAAATCACAGTAGAGAGTACCATGGTGATTATTACAATCTGGGTACTGTAAAGGATTGGTGAGTTAGAAGTTGTTAATCAAAGGGTAAAAACTTTTAGCTAGATAATAGGAGTAAGTTCTGGTTGTATAGTATACAGCATAACACAAAGATGTTCAACACTTTCTCATATAGACTATAGATATTGATAATATATGTATATACGTTTCAAAATAGAGAATATTTTAAATTTTCTTAACATGAAAAATAAACATATAAAGTGGCTTACGTTAATTAGCTTATTTTAGCCCTTCTCCAACATACACATGTATTGAAACATCATGTCATAATCCATAAATAGACATGATTACTATTTGTCAGTTAAATATTAAATAAAATAAGCCATAAGTTTTTTGAATTGGCTCATATTTATTATACAGAATTGTGAGTTTCATTGTGACATTTGTGCATATATAACAACATAATTTGATCAATTAAATTCCCCAATACTTCCCCACCATCCCCTCTTCCTTCTCCGTGCTTTGCTCTTCCCTATTGATGTCCCTTTGAATTTTAGAGCCCCTTTATTGTTGTTGTTTTTTCCTTTTAGCTTCCACATACATGTGAGAGAAAAATATTTTTCTCTTTGAGTCTGACTCAATTCATTCAAAATTATTGTCTCTAGTTTCACCCAACTAGTGCTGCAAATGGCATAATTTAATCCTTCTTTATGATTAAAAAAATTTCATTGTGTATATATACCACATTTATTTAGCCATTCATATGTTGCCATTCACCTAGAATGATTTCATAAGTTGACTATTGTAAATTGTGCTGCAATAGACATGGATATGAATATAGCTATGAAATATGCTAACTTTATTTTGGAAATTGTATAGCTGGATCATATGGTAGCTAAAATTTTAGATTTTTAGGAACCTCCATATTGATTTCCCTAGTGGCTATAATAATTCAAATTCATACAAACAGCATATAATGGTTCCTTTTTCCCATGTTTGTCATCATTTATTATTATTTCATTTCTTAATGATTGTCATTCTGATTGAAATGAGATAGAATCTCAGTATGGGTTTAATTTATATTTCCCTGATGTTGAACTTTTTGTATAATTTTGGCCCTCTGTATTTTTTCTTTTGTGTATTGTCTTGTTTATTTCATTTGACCATTTATTTAACGAGTTTTAGGTATCATTAATATTACATTGGCCTTATTACCAAAAGCGATCTACAGATTCAATGTAATTTTCAACAAAATACCAATGTTCTTTTTCACAAAACTAAAAATCACATTCTTAAAATTCATATTAAAGAAGAAAAGACCCCAAATAACTAAAACAATCCTAAGCATAATGAGTAATGATCAAGGTACACAGTACTTGATTTCAGATTACATTACAGAGCCATAGTAAGAAAATGGCACAGTAGTAGCCTAAAAACAGATACAAAGACTACTGGAATAGAATAGAGCACAGAGACAAACCCATATAGCTATAGCCATCTGATTCTTGACAAAGATACCAAAATGATACATTGAGGAATAGTCTCTTTTACAAATAGGATTGGGACAACCTGGATACCCACGTGTAGAATAATGAAACTAGTTTCCTATCACTCACCCAGTACAGACATCAGTTCAGAATGGATCAAACATCTAGGCATAAGACCAGAAACTTTGTAACTGTTGAAGAGGAAACTCTTCAATATCTAAGCAGAGGCAACAAATTTCTGAATAGGACTCCTGTACGTCAGAAAATAATACCAAGAATTGATAAATGGGATGACATCAAATTAAAAATATTCTTCACAGCCAAAGAAATAATTAAGTGTGAAAAGACAGCCTACAGAATGGAAGGAAATAATCACAAGTTACTTCTCTGACACCTGAATAATACCTAGAATAAATAAAAAATTCAACACAAAAAATATGCTCCCATGTTTATTGCTGCATTAATCACAATAGCAAAGATATGGAATTAATCAAGAGAAAATGTAATATATATTATGTATATTAAATATATGTATTATATGTATATATACATATATTATAAATACACAAACACAAAAGATATATCACTAAGTAAAATAGGCCAGGAACATATACATAAGAACAAATTCTGCATATTTTCTCATTTGTGGAAGCTAAAAATGTCAGTCACATGTAAGTTAAGAATGTAATTAATGGAGACTACTAGAGTATAAGAAATGGAGTGAGGCGATAAAACAGTGATGGGGTAGATAATAGGTACCAAACCAGAGTTGTAAGGGGAACTAATTTAGTGTTGTATAGCACAATAAGGAACAACTAGTTATACATTTAAAAGTTCTGCAGGAGGAGAGTTTGAAGGGTCTGAAGACATAGAAATATTAATATATTGAGGGGATATAAATACTAACTACACTCATTTAATCATTACACATTGTATATATGTGCACTCAATAAATAAATAGAAATATGCCAATTAAAAACAAAAATAAAAATAATTATACCCATGTTTCATTTTGGATGATGAAAGTATATCAATTTAAGGTAACTGTAGTGTATCTGCCTGGCACTCAAGATTGGAATATCCAGAATTTGGGATTGATTCTAGGGAAATTATGATGAATTTTCTAGTATAGGAAAATTGTGATTAGAACCTTGAGCAATTTTATTGTGATGTTATATTAATTGGTAATATATATCAGATATGCCCTACGCTCATCCATTGGATTTTCCAAAGACAACGAACTAATGGGTGAAAGAAAACATTTTTTATGCTTTTGATCTGAAATCTTTTTCTGTTCACTGTAACTAAATTTTTTCTGAGTGGTTTTAATGGACCTGGTAGATTCCTCCTAGCTGTGTTATTAAAGCAACCCCAGAGAAACCATACAAACCCCAAGAAGAGAAGAAAAGAAAGAATTTGGAGTATTAATGGAATAGTCTTTGGATGATGCATTTAAATATGAGTATCTCTGTCTGCAGATTGGCAAACTGTACTGATATAGAAATCAATATGACATTCAAATATTTAACAATTGTTATAATGTTGATACTGCTGTGCTAATGCTGGTTCCACAGATCTCCTTCTGCACTAACCATCAACTCTTTAGGAATACTAATATTAACTATTTCATTACTTTTATTTAAAATCAAACTAGTGTAAGGATATGTGTTAGCACATATAGAGATGAAAATAATACAAGGAAATGAAGTAATAATATGCATAACTAATTCTAATCCTAAAGGCTGAAAATTTTTCTTATGTAAAATTAAGATATGAATATTTTTAAAAATAATTTTAAGCAAGAATGCAAGCAGCCTGAGATTGTCCTGTACCTTAGAAAATATTAGTGACTTGATACAATTCAAATGACCTAAGAAATTTCTTGTTGTAATTTTAGAGAATATTATAAGAATGAGTAATCCAATTCTTGGATTTTCTGGAAGATTTGACTTAAAATGCAAAATGGAAGCATTTTTGTTTAAGCCACACATAATTAGTCACTTATAAAAATAACTTGAAGTGCAGTCCATTCTGTGCGTAATCTGAACATTGAAGAGATTATGCTTACCTTAAAATCAAAATAAAATTGTGGATAACAGGATCCTCATTCATCACAGAAGTTATGCATGACTGCTTGCATTTTGCCTTTTGTAGTTTAATTAATGTTAAGTTTAGAGAAATATGGGCACAAAACATTTTTATACATTTTATAAATATAAAAACCTGTTATACCATTACTCAATGCAACTTTAGAAAAACTTGAAATGTTAAAACTTTCTTTACATCTTTCATTTAATTTTCATTTTGTGTTATCTTTTGTAAGCAATGTCAAATAACATTTTATATAATGGCATAAATAATTTCATTGCAATAAACTTCATAACTCTTCTTTATTTTTTGCTGTTTAATGTGCCAACCCATTCTTCATCATGCTATTTTTGCAGTCATTTAGAACCAAAAGGACAAATTGATACTATTGTCATTAAAAAGAATGATCTGATTACCTAATAGAAAAAGAAGATATCATCTGCATTAGTCTTATGGAGGTATATCCTATAATCATCAAAAGGAAGTTCCATCCAGTCTCCCCCACTGTAGCAACATCAAACATCTTTATAATATTCTTATTCTAACCAGTGGATCTCAGTTGGTTAAAATAAGGTTGGTGTACTCAGAAGGATTCAACTTCATCATTCTAGGACCAAAATTATTTGGATATGTATTATATTCATGATGAATTATTCAGTTTTCTAGAGATTCATTGCAAAGAATCGGGATATGTAAATGTAAGATATGACTAAGTAAATATTGAATTTATAGAATTAGAGTTATGGACAGGAATCCATGTTCTGTTCTTTATAAGTGATAGTGTCCTATATAAGTACCCTGACTCTTGCTTTATATGAATTATACTTATTTGAAGATGTATAAGATTCAACATATCATGCTGTTTCCCTCAAAAACCTCAGGACTAGTTTACTTCAAAGCTATCAAAAACTGCAACAGTAGTCTGAATTCTTCCAAAGAAATCAAATAGAAGGAAATTCGCTTTTAAATTCCCAACTATTTAGTATTTCTACAAGAATTGTAAAAATATAGAAGCCATGATTGGTTTTGTAAAATCCAGTAAAATGTCTCTCAGAGTACAGGTAAATGTGACAGTTCATGCTGGCAGAAGCAAGTCTTAAAATTACAAATCTGACATTTTCGCTGGCCCCAGTGGGCAGTAGCATTGCTATGTGATTACATCACAAATTTTAGAACATGACAGACATGGTTTAAGGACGAATTTTCTTATCTTTGTTAGCATGATCATGAACAAATCCCTTAACTTCTGTGATTTTCAGTTTCCTTACTGCATAATAAAAAATATAATAACACCTATTTTTCAGGATTCCATGAAAACTAAATGGAATGAATTTTTTATTCCTATTCTGTGCTCAGCAGGTAATGGAAGTAACCATTAAATGAGAATTTTATTATGATATGTATTAAAATTGTAAGTTTTATGTTCTCTATGTGAAAACTTTACCCATTTTGTCTATAATTAGCTGCACAGTAACATGGACAGAACAATTGTTGCCTAACAAACACCAGAATATGTGAAGTGAGCTAGAGCATTGACCAATGAAAAAACAAATAGTCTTTAAAGCTTTGGGTTGAAATTAATTAAATACATAACTCTGGCCAACTGATTTTATTTCTTAGGATTTCATTCTTTTCATTTGCATAATGAAGATAGTGGTATATAATCATGTATCACTTAAAAATGGAATATATTGTAAGAAATCTGCTCTTGTGTGAACATCACAGTGTTCTTTTTTGTTGTTTTCTTTTTTGGTATTGGGGATTGAACTCAGGGCACTTGGCCACTGAGTCACATTCCCAGCCCTACTTTATATTTTATTTAGAGACAGGGCCTCACTAAGTTGCTTAGCACTTCACTTTTGCTGAGGCTGAGTTTGAACTCCTGATCCTCCTGTCTCAGCCTCCAGAGCCACTGGGATTACAAGCATGTGCTTGTAATTACACCCGACATCATCACAGTGTTCTTACATAAAGGAAGATGGATGCAATATTACCAGGTGATGTAATTTTATGGGACTACCACAATGTATGAAGTGTGTTCCTAATGGAAATATTCTTATGATGATATGGCTTAATTATTTTCTTCCCTTCTCTTCCTTTCTTTTCCTTTCCCTTCCCTTCTCTTTCCTTCCTTCAACTAGCATTTGGTAAGCACCTAATAATTTTTATTAGCTTTCCACTTTTTCTAATTAAGTTCACTTCCAGGAAAAAGGAAATGACTCTCTTGCACTCATTGGGACAGAATTGATCTCTCATTATTTTGAGAAAAGAACAACATAACAGACTATTTTTCTTTGGCTGGATAAACATTCTCTTCATCACTAGCTTTGATTAAAAAATATATATAAATTAAATGAATGACTTTAAACATCTATTTCTTTTGCATGAAGACAAATACTTGTTTAATTTTGCTTTCCACCTTAAACAGTCTTTACACAGTCACTGTGTGAATATAAAGGACGGTTTCCACAGTAATAGCTAGGAGTAGCCATTTGTAAGAGCCTTTGGGTGGGGGGCAAGAAAGTATAATAGCTCAACAATATGGCAATAATTATTTTTCTGTCACAAATAAAATGTCATGTACTAAGCAGTGCTTCACAATCAACCTCCCTATTCTCAATACTTTACATATTAAAAAACCAAAGTAAAGCAGAATATAAATAGAAATGAGATGCATTAAAAACTCATTCACAGAGAAATTCATTTTTATTTCTTTAATGTATTGCTAGAAGCCAATATAAACAAATTTCCACACTCTTTACTAACACACAGCATATTTTGGACTATAGTAATATACCAAAACTAGCTTGTTTTTACATATTTAGTGGCACATTACTAAGTGTAGTAAATGAACAGATGGCATTGAAAAATATACAATTAGAAGATATTTGACTCCAGATCTTCATTTAGATTTTATAGCTTCTCTGTGTTTGACCAGAGTAAGTCTTTGATGGGTACGACTTTGAAAAAAAGAAGATGTTGACTTTTTATTTTTTATTTTACTTTAACATCACAAGTGATTCCCTCAAGTGAAGGGTGTAAAATTGCTGTACTCTCTGAGGATCCAAAGGAAATTACCTGTGGCATGAAGTGTGGTAGGTAGTAAAGCACTGTTTTTGTTTCTATAAAGATGTAATACCAGAAGTCAGTGGGGATACACGTTTTCATCATTGCTATTAAAACATAAAGCAAAATATCACAGTGGCCAACTATTTATATGCAATTCTATAAAGAGACCAAAAAAATGGACTTTCCTAAAGTCTAGATTTATAAATTGCTCCTGATTTATAATCCTATTCCATAGTGGAAAGACTCCACTGAGATCATGGTATTTTAAAATGCAGATAATAAGTCACATTTGGTAAATTTTAGCTAAAATATAACTTCTGACATTTATAAGACTTTACATTTGGACATTGTATTTTTAACTGAAGTCAACTTTCTTCTATGACAACCCAAAGCAACTATCAATTTTATATCTATAGTTTCATAGATTTATAATACATTATAGTACTGTATCTACAAAGCTTAAATATGTATTATCTTCCCAAACATGCAAGTTTAGGTGGTATCACAACATATTTTTATATTTTTAAAAATAAACTGCAAAGAAGTAACAGATTCTGCATTAAAGTTTATTTAGTGTGACTGATTTTTCAGAAACATGACTTCAATTACATGACCTTCTGAGGCATTCATGGATTTCAAAATATGTCTAGAAGTACAAAGATGAAGATATACACTCTCTAATTCTAAATAACCATAATGTTGTGGAGCTTAGATTTTATATTAATCATTTATGTAATGGCAGACATCATTTTAAAAGTTTTTTTATGTTACCTTTTTGTTCTAACTATAAGGTACACAGTATTATAATCTGCAGATTAAATACAATGCAACTGAAACATCAGGATTTTAAGAAAATTCATAAAATCATATAGCAACTAATATGTAAATCTTTCTCTTTTAAATTTAACTTATAAAACTGATACATAGGACAAAAATGTAAATATTTATGGGGTAAGGTGATGCTTCAGTATTTGTATATATTATGTAATGTTTAAGTCAGGTTAAACATATTTCTCTTCTAACATTTTTCATTTCTTTCTGGTGAAAACTTGAAAGTTGCCTGTTCATTGAGCATTGAGCTGTATTTTGCCACCTCAGTGGGCATTGCTGTATGTGGCAGTTAGTTTGCCATAATCAGTGGCCCAGTCATCCATATCCCTAGCAACAATCCTCACTCAGCGTATGAAACTGATTATGTATAATTTTCATACCAAGATCTAGATGATCAGGATTTATGTAATTTTTGATAGATTTACACTGGGAAAGAAAAGATGTCTCTCCTTTAGAATAAATACTTAAGTGTTAGTGAGTAGCTTTCCATCTATTTCCCTGATCTTAGGATGGTAACCACTACAGAACAGAAAGAACAATATGCAAAGAGAAGCAGAGATGAAAGACAACCAGAAGAAAATATGAGTAAAATACCAAAGTTTTCTTTTCTAGGTTGAGATGTACCTAAAGCAAGCTAGCACCACGTTTCTGCTTCATGAATAGCCAATTTCCTACTTAGTTTAAGCTTAAGAACCATTAAATAATCAACCTCGTCCTTTATGGGAGAGAAGGCAAACTAAGAACCATCAGCTTTATCTCCATTTTTCAACTCTTTGAAGGTGTGACCTATTCTACTCTGATATACATACACATATAGGCACATGAAAATATTCATTGATGAAGGAAGGGTGGAAGGGCTCAAAGATAATAATCACTAGCATCATCACAGGCAAAGTAGAGTCACAATCAAGTATTGGCCCCCAGGACACTCATCAATGCTTTCTTATTATGATACATTTACTCAATACTTGACACAATTTATATTGAATACACAAACACACACACACACACACACACACACACAAATATTTCAATACTGGGTGTTGAATCCAAGACCTCACACATACCAGGCAAGTGCTCTACTGAGCTATATCTCTGGCCCTATAGTGAATATTTTTATTATTGTATTTTTAAAAATTCAAGGATAATTTGAAGCTAAGATATATCTTGGAAAACATTAATGAATTTTTACAAATAAATACATTGTAGAATTCCTACTCTTATCACGATATAGAGCATTTTCTCACATAGAAACTTTTTACCATCTGATCCGCATGAATCCCAATCATCAGAGACACCTATTCTGATTATACCCTGGGTTTGCTAGATATGCTCTAAATTTTTATGTAAATAGGATCATGCATTATAAACTCTGCCTTCTTTCTAAAAGCAGTATTAATATCAATTCACCAAAAGAAAGTGAGATAATAAAAATAAATAATTAGTGACTAATTGTTATTAGTTGAGGGTCATGTGGACAGTACATATCTGAGCTCTGATTGGAATTCAACAACTTGATTCTGAAGTTCATGATCTGAAGCGTCTTTTCAATGGCTTCTTGCTTGGATATCTGTGTGTTTAAATTTAATAGCAAATTATATTATTAAAGGCATGGAGTTTGAATTTTATTGTAGAATATGTTTATTTTTATTAGAAAAGTACCTAACACTAAATCACATTTTCCCCTTATGTTACTTATCATATTTTATAGATAGAAAAAAATATAGAACCAAGACAACCATCTAGAAATTTAAACAATAAAATTGCTCTGATTGACTTAGCTTTTAGTTAAAGTACTACAAATGAGACAGAATTTCATATACCTAAAAGGAAAATTGTATGATTTATAATAAAATTAATAGGGTTGTTAATATTATTAACTGATTTTGACTAACATTGGCAATATGAAATCTTTTTAATCAATACTGTGGATTCAACAAAGTAATATTGTGGTACAATTTTTAAAAACAACTACTATTAATCAATTGATACTATAGAACTCAAGAAAATTATTTACAGAAATATTTTCTTATTAAATTCTTTGGGTGAAATTGTTTAGAGAAAATTTTGTTATAATGATGCTATAAAATATTGTGTGGGAGTGAATTGCTAGTAACTCTTCATAAGTTCCCAAATAGAAAAACATTCCTTATTACAATTTAAAGCTTCTCATTAAGAACCCAGAAGAAAAGTATTGGCATGCTGTGGAAAGTTTCAGTTTGAGTACAGGATTATCTGATTTTTTTCAACATCATGTACAAAACACACATAATGAAACATGTGAATGGGGATAATAGTGAATGCACTAACGTTTTTTACAGGATTGATTATTCTTCTCAATATTTATTCAGGCTTTTTAATTTTTCTTATTATGGTCATTGCTAATTATGTATAGGCTCATTTTGATAACATTTTCCAGGGATAAACATGAATGTTTATGTCCTACCCCAGTGTGATTTATATTTCTGTCACCTCCACAATCTGCCCTCCTGCTTCCTCTTGCCTGACCCAGGTGAACTAAACAGGCATTTAAATTGGGGAAAGTAATGAGGTTTACATATTACAATATAAAGTAATTGGCCAAAGTATATTTTATTTTAGTATTAGAGTATTGAGAATTTTACATTTTGTGTAATTTTATGTTATCAAAGGAATCATTTTAACCATGCATTCTTAAAGAACGTGATGCCACCTTAAAAGTTTAAAATAATTCCTACACAAAGGAGTTGTCAGTTGTTTTTTCCTTTGCTGTTTCTTTTCAGGTATAGAATTATCGCAAGAAATAATTTTGATTTTACTGAGAGAGAATCTGGCATTCTTAGCCATTAGAAGGACATCAAATCTGGCCACATATGACTCTAATCCCATAAAGAAAATGTCAAAGAAGCTGCATGCAGTGGCACATGCCTGTAATCACAGTGGTAGGGAGGCTAAGGCAGGAGGATAGCGAGTTCAAAACCAGCCTCAGCAAAAGTGAGGCACTAAGCAACTCAGGGAGACCCTGTCTCTAAATAAAATACAAAATAGGGCTAGGAATTTGGCTCAGTGGTTGATTGCCCCTGAGTTCAATTCCTGGTACCCAAAAAAAAAAACCCTCAAAAAACAAAGAAAACGTCAGAGAAAAACTCTGAAGCAAGGAGGATTTAATTCAAGACAATGGCTACAGGAAAGAGATTGAACTCAACTCCCCTGAAGTCTGCACTCAGAGACAGGGGAATACTTCCTCAAAGAATACATTTCAAGGAGATGGCTCCCAAGTCCTTGAGAAGAATGTCCCTGAATTGTCAAACTAGCAAGAGACTGGAGGCATATTTATGTCTAAAAAGGGCAGAGATAGAATTTACAAGCAACCTTTCTAAAGGAAATGCTCTGAGAAAAAGGAGATCACACACTTACTTTTAAGCAGGAACAAAGTTATCTAAGTTTTAGTCCAACTGAGTGGAATATTAATAATCATAATCTATGATTCATGACATTTTATTTAGAGATGGAGATATATTATCATGAGGGTTAAGGTTATAGTTACAAACTATATAGTTTTGTAGGATCCAGATTTTCAATGAATTACTTTTTAACCAAGTAGGATGGGTCTCTTTATAGAATAAGCAAGTATAACAAATTCATATTTATGCAATGCAATCTATTGGTATAGTGATTAGATAATGATTGTGTCTGAATTAAAGTTTAAAATATTCTTGTGTTTATATTACATTTATTTCATGAAATAAATATATTTAACTTCAAAGTTATTCTTACAATAATCTGATTTTGATTCAAATGTGGTATAGTAGCTTTTCAATGCTTTATTTATTAAGCACATATTTTAGTTGTTTTCTTCATTGTAGTACATTGTGTTTATATAGAAGTTTTAGTTATACTGAAAATTAAAAATAAAAAGGAAACATCTATAAACAATTATCCTATTTTCAGAGTGAGAAAAGTAAGGAGCAAATAAAATTTTCTTCTAGGAAAGACCAGCCATAGTTTAGAATGTTGCAAAAATATTAACTCTGAGTAGGTTATCAGTATATCTACCTTGTCCAGGCATCAGGGATCCTCCTCCTCCTCCTCCTCCTCCTCCTCCTCCTCCTTCTTCTTCTTCTTTTATCTAATGTCTATTAGTAAAATTTGATCTCCATTTTTCATGCCACTGCTCTTCCTCACATTACTGGTTCTGTCTTTGTCTTGGTGAATCAGGTATTAGAATAATGGGAACAATTAGGGATTTCTACAGGTGATTCCAAAATATTAGCAGTACATGAATCTAAATGATAGATCATCATTTCTCTTGTTCATTTTGAACATTTCTCTCAACTAAACTCTTTGCGTCATTGTGGTAATAGACTGCTTGCCTCTTTTGTCCTCTTTACCAAAGACTGAAGGATTCTTCTACATTTTTCTCCATATGCACTATAATATGTGCATATGGTAGGGAGCATGTGAGAAGTTGAATCAATGTCCAGAAACGATTCTGGAAACTACTTGTCTTTAGAAGATTCAACCTGGTGGAATGGTTTGAATACATTAAGGTGAGGATGTTCTTGCTTCTCTGCTTCAGGTAGAATGGGCAGGGGAATGGCCCTCCAGGTAGTTTCTGGCTAATTGAGAGTCATTATTATCACATTTTACGTCAGTGAATACATATTCTGATGGTTTCTATGTGCAACTCTGTTTGTTCCTTAAGTTAGTATGCCAAGAATCACATATCCCACATCCCACATTCCTTGCTTTTCTATTCTCACTTCACATTCCACAAAACATTTCACTCACATCTTGATTCTGGATATCTTAAAGTTGTGGGATTCACTAGGCTGTTACTTCAAGTGTTTCCCCTAAACTTTCCCTTATTGTTCCATTGACAGAATGAGTGAATGAGGTGAAGTTAGGAAGACAGCCATACTCTCTGAAGTCTAGTTTAGAGCACTGGTAGGGAATTTGAACATCACTACTGAGTAAGTGCCCAAAGGTGGGTAATGGTGGAGCCACACTACCAACCTCCATTTCCCTTGCTCTTTTCAGCCAAGTCCCCACCATATTACATCTGCAAATTCACTTAGTTAAGGTTCTTCTTAGGAACATGAATAGGTTTTGCTAATTGTAAAATTTAAAAATATAGATGCTCAAAATCATTTTTTTGGTTGGAATAGGTTCAAGTTAGGAATACATATAGAGAAAACAATTTTTCTTCTCACCCTTACTGCTTCATCAAGGCTTTTGGTAATATCCTTGAAGAATGCCATATAGGTTCTAATGTCTTTCTAAAGAAAGAAACAGTGTTATTTAGGTTATTCTAGTAACTCCTGGATTTGAAAATATTTTAAACCGTTTATCTTAGTGTGAAAATTCCTTCTGAATGTGCCAAACTAAAATTTTGTCTGAATGTCTTCTCTAGTGCATATTACTGAAATAAACACGTCCTTATAATAACTGTTTTGTTTTTTCTAAAAGTGTCCAGAGTCACTAGGATGAGATTGAACCCAGGGCCTAGAGCATGTTAAGCATGTGCTTGACCACTGAGCTCTATTCTCAGCCCATTTATAAAGCTTAGTAGAAATGTATAAAATGTACTACTAATTAGTAAAAATTCTTTTGGTTCCTTGCACATATTTCTTGTGTCCTTGCACTTATTCTAAAGTGGCTCCCTACGATCTTCACCATGTGCTGACCACCCTAAACAAATGTGTATTATTCTCAATTTCTGTTTACTTCTACTGATCATTACACCAAACTTCTTCCCCATCTCCAGTGCATTAAGATTATGTAATTTACACACACCATGGCTAAAGTCGCTAAGTAAAGACACTGTTAAACTGAGTTCTTTGGATATTTGGACTGGTTCTACTCCTGTTTAGCCTACATCTCATTCATGGAGTGAGAAAAAAACATTTGTCCTTCTGGTGCCACATGCAATTCTTTAAAGACTAGAAATAATTATATTGAAAGGATTGCACTTTTGTCTCTTTTACTGAGCATAAGCAGAAGGCCAGGAAAACGGTTGGGTATTTCTTCCCTACCACTGACACAATGGGAGGTCATCAGATTATAAACTTAGTAACAGATAAGGTTAAAGAAGAAAATCATTTTGCTGAGCTTCAATTTAATGGAAATAGCTCAGAGCTGGTAGGGGGGTTAATCCTACTGCTGTGTAGGATTCATTGGTTCCAGCTTGGCATAGCCTAAATTAAAATAAAACCAACTGAAAATTGGTTGGCTTTATAATATAAACATATACTGGCCATTTTAAATAAAATTAATTAGAAAGTACTCCAAAGGGGGGAAAAATTAGTCTAAGTTCCAATCATTTTATCATTGCCTGCTACACATACATTTATATGTACATACACACATATACATATGTATATGTATATTCCATGGCGAAGTTAAGTTGGAAAACTCCCAGTTATGTAGTTAGTTTCTAAATCAACCAAAATCAGGTTTTTTTTTTCAAGAATAAACTCATTAAAATATGAATCTATTTGGGCTCACCCAAGGTTCAGTTTTATCTCTAACCCCTATTGTACTACATTTTCCCTCAATTAAAGGGTGCATTTGAGTTCCACTCCAGAGTTCCTGTGGACCAGCAGGAGCAACAGAGGGCCCAAATTGGCCCTCAGGAAACTCCACGGGTGTCCAGCCAACGGGACACCAGGGACTGCTAGCAGCTAGCCACTGGGGAGCCCAAACTCAGGGTAAGATTACCCGCAGAGATCCCAGCAGAAGCAGCCCCGCCCAAAGGCAGCCTGGGCCCGCCTCAGTTCCACTCCACAGTTCCTGTGGTCAGGCGAGACAGAAGGCCCAAAACCACCAATAGGGAATGCCAGGGGTGCCCAGTTGAAGGCAGACCAGAGCCTACTGGCCTCCAGCCCCAGGGGAGCTCACACTCACTGTAAGGGTCGCACACAGACTCCCCTGCTTGTGACCCTACCTAAGTGAGACCTGGGCCTGCCTCCAGTTCCACCCCAGAGTTCCTGTTCACCAGCAGGAGTTCAAGAGAGGGGCAAAACAGCCCTCAGGGGCTGCCTCAGGAGCCCAGCCAAGTCTACTCCCACTGCCCTCTAGAGGTACATGCACTACCTCTGCCACCAAACTTAGTGGCAGTAGTGCCCATCTGGGGACACTGGAACAGAAGTAGCTCCAAGGTGAGACACAGGTAATCTGGAGTGTCAATACAAGATTATAGGATAGAAGCCGCAATACCTCAAATTGGTATTTCAAGAAAGAAAGATACACGATCAACATGAAAAAACAAGGGAAGAAAGTGCCCCAAAGAAACCTCCATACCACTGTAACAGAATACATTGACAACACAGTTGATGAAATGTCAGAAAGAGAATTCAGAATGTACATAATTAAAATGATCAGCAAACTAAAGAATGACATAAGTGAACAATTACAGGCAAAAAGTGATCAATCCAACAAGGAAATAGGAGAGCAAATAAAGGCATCATCAATCATTCTAACATAGAGATAAGAGAACAATTACAAGTAGCAAAAGATTACTTGAAAAAAGAGCTAGAGATCATGAAAAAAACCAATCAGAAATTCTTGAAATGAAGGAAACAATAAACCAAATAAAAAACTCAATAGAAAGCATCACCAGCACACTAGATCACCTGTAAGACAGAACCTTGGATAATGAAGACAAGATGTACAATCTTGAAAATAAACTTGACCATACAGTGAAGATGGTAAAAAATCATGAACAGAACATACAAGAAATATGGGACAGCATCAAAAGACCAAATCTGAGATTTATTGGGATAGAAGAAGGCACAGAACTTCAAACCAAAGGAATGCACAATCTCTTCAATGAAATAATATCAGAAAATTTCCCAAGTATGAAAAATGAAATGGAAAATCAAATACAAGAGGCTTACAGGACAACAAACATGCAAAATTTCAATAGACCTACCTAAGATTTCATCTCACACCAGTCAGAATGGCAATTATCAAGAATACAAACAACAATAAGTGTTGGCTAGGTTGTGGGGAAAAAGGCACGCTCATACATTGCTGGTGGAACTGCAAATTGATACAACCAATTTGGAAAGCAGTATGGAGATTCCTTAGAAAACTTGGAATGGAACCACCATTTTACTCAGCTATCCCACTCCTGGGTCTATACCCAAAAGACTTAAAAACAGCATAGTACAGTGATGCAGCTACTTCAATGTTTATAGCAGCTCAATTCACAATAGCTAAACTGTGGAACAAACCTAGATGCCCTTTGATAGAGGAATGGATAAAGAAGCTGTGGTATATATACACAATGGAATATTACTCAGCAATAAAAGAGAATAAAATTATAGCATTTGCAGGTAAATGGATGGAGTTGGAGAATATCATGTCAAGTGAAGTAAGCCAATCTCAGAAAACCAGATGCCGAATGTACTCATTGATAAGTGGATGCTGATCCATAATGTGGGGAAGGATATGGGAACAATGGTGGAACTCTGTTCACAGGGGTGTAAGGGGGGAGGGGCCGTGGGGACAGTAAAGGTGGTGGAATATGATGGTCATCATAGCCCTAACCATATGTATGACTGCATATATGTTGTGATTTTATACAACTTATAACTTGAGAATTGATATGTTATCCTCTATGTACAATGAATCAAGTTGCATTCGGTTATCATGTAAGCCTAAATAGAACAAATAAATAAATTAAATATGAAAAAAAGAGTGCATTTGAAATGAACAATGATAACACAATGAAAGAAAATACTTCAATTATTTTATTCTATTTTTTAATTTCATCTTATTTATTTATTTATTTATTTATTTTTCTCAAAAGTTGCATTTTAATACATGTTATCAAACATTTAAGATGTGTTTTGAATTTAAAATCATGAATTAAATTGTGAATTATGAATTGCAATGCTTTGGCTTGGTAAGAGGACATGCTAGACCATATATGAAATCTACTTATTTCATGTTATTACTTAAATTTATTTTCCAATATAAATAAATAAAGGGTTTATTAAGAAATACTCACCATGTGAGTCAAGCTGCCACAAATGCTATTGAGTTTATGATTGCTATCCTGAATCTACTGGCACATAATGGAGGTGTTATTCCAAGAAGATGCAATTAATCCATGGAGATATACTTAGCACCTGAACCAAAGTTGAGGATTATGGTTCTCAAGTTGGCATTTAGTCTTGAAGACATTCCAGTATGATTTTTTATTGTCATATTACCTCATCCACAGAGATAAATTTTGAATCTGAGCTATCACCTGCTTATTTGCATCGTTTTTCCTGAATAAAATTGTCCTTCACTCAGAACCAATATTAATGGTGCAATAATAATGCACCATTATTATTCATTGTGATCAAATTCAATTTCTTAGATATGATTTTGTTAAACATATTGAGGTCAATGTAGAATATTTATTTAATATTTTATATAGTTACTTGCCAAGTGTTTCTTAGTTTTAAAAGACACTATCCGATATATGTCCCTAACATCAGGGAGAGTAGAAAAGTGTATCCTATGAGAAAATAACTCAGGTCTGCATGACTAGGTATGTGAGATCAATGGATGTGTCAGAATGTTTCTTTGCATCTCTGACCAAATTCTTAAGTTTGCTTTGGGTAAACATAAGAAATTTCCTCTGATATGATTTTTTTTCCCAATGTTTAACTTCTAAATCCTTGTTGTTTTTGTTTGTCTTTGTTTCAATTTCTGTAGATACTGTTAAGATCCAAACTCTTGATAATCTTTTCTATTTACATCTTTCTTTGCAGAGCTCCCAAAAGAAATCTTTAACTCCTTCAGTTTTCTATTTTTGATATCCATAATTGGATATCCTCTGCCTTACAAATTCAATGTAATGTGATATTTGTCATTATTTATATCACTTTTCCTTACCTCTCCAAGACCAGTTGGTATCACTCTCCTTAGATCTTAACTCTATATTCATTTTGTGAGTGACCAATTCACTTTTTACCCTGCTACTCAGTTTTATGAATTTCAGTATGGGAAGATATATTTCTACAAACTATCTATATATTTATCCAACTAGCCATCATTTGGGTGTTTGTGTGTGTACATGTGTTTGTGTGTGTGTGCAATATTGTCTCAAGAACTCCCTTCTATAACAACCCTCTTTTCTTTCATTCATCCTCCCCTTCCTCCTTCTTCTTAAACAATCATAAAATTATATGTATTCATTATATTTATTCTCAGCTAAGTTTTAGTCTTCCCCAAATCAGGAATTGTGCCCATTTTGTTCACTGCTTTATTTCCCAGAACACAGTACCTACCAAATAGCACATTTTCAATACTTACTGGATAAACAAACAAATGAGTGCTTTTTAATTCTTGCATGTTTCTACCCTGCTCAAGTCAGACTAAAATCATGACAATGCATTGCTGACCCTATGAGATGATTTAAATTCACAATTGTTAAAATCTATCTCACTTTTTTGAGAATTAGAATATTTTACTTTATAATATAATGTGATTATATAGTGAGTCATATACCAGTGAAAGACAAAGAACTAAAATTTATTTTCGGCTTGTTATTTTTTAAAAGATCCATTACTCATTTTAATTTTCACTATAACATTAAGAAAGAGCTACTATTAACCCCTTATTACAAACAATAGAACTGAGACAAACATAAAAATAAAAAGCTTCCCATGTTTTCTGTTCATCAATTTTGAAACATTTTTGAGGCTCTACAGGGCATTGGCTATAATCAGTAAAGAGTGAAGAAGTACAAGTGGGGAACCGAAAATGGTAAAAGAAAGTCCTTCAGCCAGAGAATTTGATAAATACTTGGTACTTCCAAGTGAAAATTCATTTGAAGAAAGAAATGGATAGCTTAAAACTGGGTACACAATTATACTAGGACACTTTACTCGTCAGCGCTTACTACTCCAGACTTTATTTCCAAGCCTTTCAATTATCCCTGGGTTATTTCTCTGCTCCCAAATTCATGCCATTCATGCAGTGAGAGCCTGGAAAAGAAAAGAAGTGAGAAGTTCCATGCTTGTCACAGATCACAGATGATCCAAGTAGTTATCCTGGGATTTTAAGAACCATACTGGGAAACAGAAATACTCTTTGAATGCTCATTTAATTATACACTCCTCTTCAACATTAATTTTTTAAAAAATGAACACAGAGGCCAGGGGAAAAAAGAGTTCTGAATGGAGGAAGATTTCTGAGCTTATAAGCATCTGAATAAAAATTTTACTAAAAGATGATTTAACTGCTGTGTATTTCTCAAATAAAATGGCACCAGCACATTGGTGCCATTCATTTTCATACAATTTGTAAAGTTATTACCTATTTGGAATATTATCCACTTTTCTCCATGTACAACATAAAAATTTATGATGGGTACCTTCTAAATGAGTATCTAAAAGATTGCATTACAATAAAGTATGATTTGTGATGAGAATAAGCTCTGCATCTACATTTTTAATTACCTTTCTCTTGTAGCTGAACTCAGGAAAATATCAAAGTAAAATGTGTCCTATCACCAAAGAATATATTGAAAGACTTGCATACTATATAAAGCATTCTACATATTAATAATCTGAATTATTCCGTTACTAAATAACCACACTGGCCTGAGTACACTCCTTTATTAATACAAATGATTACTGAATTACACAATGTATATTCCCTTGCTCATTATATTATAATATAGTACTCTATAATAGAGAATTATTTGTAGGGTTTGAAATATGCCTGTTGAGTTCTGAGAGATTCTTTTATGTATTTTCTATTGTCTTAGATGACAATTATGTTCATATAGTCTAGGACACTAAATGATTCATAACTCTGCTATCCTATTGTATTTTATTTTGTGTCATAAAATGTGGAGTGGTGTGAAATAAAACTAAGCAGGGTAGTCATATTATGAAAATGAAACTTTCTACTAAAATTTTGGAGCTACAATCTTATGAATAATGTGCAATGTCAGCAAGTTAATAAAGAAATAATATTCAGAAAATATGTAGAAGGCACAATACACAGAAAAGGGCAGAATGTTAAATATACTTGTTCACTTTATTTTGTAGTATGTTAACAACCTATGGTAGAAGTCAGTGATGGATTGTGTAAAGATAACAGCTCCACATTGTAGAACAAATATAGTCACACAATCGGTCACTGCCAATTCACAGTGCTCTGAAGCATGATTCAGCATGCCATTGTTCAGATCATATCAGAAGTTATCCTCTCAGATAGTGCTCTTTTTGATTCCCTTTTCAAATGCAAAAAATCTAACCAAAGCATAATAGTTTATCATATGTTTAGTACTTTTTGGAGAATACTGAAATACCACTTCATATTTCATGTGTCAAACCAGTCATGATAATAGAGAAGACGGGAATTAAAATCATAAAATGATTCCTTAGATGCCCTGTCTAGACACTGGAAGTCCCAGTTATAAGATGAGTACAAATTCAGGATAGCAAATACATAAAGTAGAACTGAGATTGAAGGTTAAACCCTACGAAGTCAGAGAAGTTTGAAAAATATTTAAGAGTTCCCAGGATATGTTCACAAAAGCCTACATAGGGACAAGGTAATCAGTAGGTAGCTGAAAACTTCACTAGAAAAAAATAAGCTAATAGAATCTAGAGGTTCTACTATATCTTATCAAAAATATTCAGCACAAAATAATTGTAAAAAAGCATATATGTGCAGAAAACTATGTGACAAAATAAACCAATGTCAATAAATAAGTCAATAAAAAAGTAATAGAAACCAAATAAATGTAATAGAAACCAAATAAAAAATATCGTACATATTAGATATAGCAAACAACAAATTTATGGTTGATATATTTTAGTTCAAAGAAATAAAATGTGTTTTGTTTCTGTTTTTTGGTACCAGAGATGGAACCCAGGGGGGCTTAACCAAGGAGAAATAGAATAGCCCCAGCCCTTATTTGTATTTTATTTAGACACAGGTTCTCCCTGAGTTACTTAGGATGGCTTTTGAATTCCTAATCCTCCTGCCTCAGCACCCCAGCTGCTGGGATGCACCACCATACCCAGCTAAAACAGGTTTTATAAATATTTAAAATGAAATAAAAAAAAGCAGTGTTAGATTTCAGTCCACGATGACTTGGCCCAACATGATTTGAGCTTAGGTAACAGTATGTCACAGCAGGAATATATGGCAGAGGGAGAAAAGAAGGTTCTGGGGTCCCAATGACCTTTGAGGTCATGCTTTTCATGGACTAACTTCCTCACACTGGTAAGATTTTCCAGAAGTTCTCCACCTCCCAATAGCACCACAGGCTGGAGGCCAAAACTTTAATACATGGACTTTTATAGAACACTCAAGATCATATAGCAATAGGCAAACATTAGTTAATAATAAGTACACATACATAAAATCATGTCAGAGAAATGGAATCCACAAAAAAATAAAAATTCTAGAATTGACCAAAAATTCCCTATTCTTCTCAGTACATTAAGAATGAAGAAAGAGCCGGGTGCACACCTGTAATCCCAGCACTTTGGGAGGCTGAGACAGGAGAATAGGAAGTTCAAAGCCAGCCTCAGCAATGGTGTGACACTAAGCAACTCAGTGAGATGCTGTCTCTAAATTAAACACAAAATAGGGCTGGATATGTGGCTCAGTGATCCAATGTCCCTGCGTTCAATCCCTGGCATCGCTTCCAAACAAACAAAAAAAAAGAATGAAGGAAGAGTCAATGAACGTGATGAGTATTCACTAGAAATTATACTGTCTAAATGACAGAGAGAAATATGATTAAACGACAAAGACACAGAACAGCCAGAAATTGAGGAACAAAATAGAACAGTTTAAAATATGTGTAACAAGAGCTCCAAAAAGATAAGACTGTGTGAATGAAGGTGGTAGAAAATTTTCGAAGAAAAAATAATTTATTATCTTGTTGATAATAATTTCCCAACAGGATAGAAATAAATGAAATAACGCATTCAAATAAATGTAACAGGAAATCAAAGATAATCTGAAAACATTCTGAGAAAAATGAAAGCAAACATACTGAGAGACAATAAGGCATACTGGGAAAGCATACTGAAAAATTTCCATGTACTCATCAGAAAACATGAAACACAAAGAAAATAGAATGATATTTTAAAATGCTGGAAGAAAGAAAGGAAAATAAACAAAATAGATTTTGTCCACCCAGAGTTCTATATCCATGTAAAATACACTTAAAGAAATGTAAAATAAGGGAGGAGGGAGGGGGATAGGAAAAAACGGTAGAATGAGTCAGACATAACTTTCCTATGTTTATGTATGAACACACCAGCAGTTAAACTCCACATCATGAACAATCACAAGAATGGGATCCTATTTAGAATAAGTTCTACTCCATATATGTATAATATGTCAAAATGCACTCTACTGTCATGTATATCTAAAAAGAACAAATAAAAAAATGTTAAATAAAAATGTTTCAGAAAAATAAAAACAGATTTATTGCTTGAAGACTTGTACTGCAAGAAATGTTAATGAATATTATCAAACTGAAGGATTAAAACACCAAGTAGAGGCATGAATATATAGGAAGAAGCATTTCAGTAAAGTAAATTCATAAAGGAATATAAAGAACTGTGTATTTTATGACATTCTTAGGATATAATTGATAAAAATTAAATTATGAAAATATAATATGGGATTTATAATGCATATAGCAATATAAAATGTCACAATAGCACACAGAATTATATGTCCATGTAGATATGAAAGTAGATATAGGGAATTATTATACTCCTGCAACATCATTTTTATTTGAGAAGTTAAGATCTGAGTATTGGAACTACAAATAGTTAAGTATGAAGAATGAAGTAGGATGTATAAGATGTAAGGTTACAAAAAGCAAAATTTAGGTAGTACAGTATTGACTCTGAGTTATTAACTAATAATATGTGAATTATTATTAAAAGATACATGCTTAGCAAATACACACAATAAAGAAATAGTAGATGAAACAATATTGGAGTAGTAACTTTCATCCATTTTGGAGTAATTGGTACTCAACTTTTCCCACTTGCCTAAAAACTAAGCACTGGACAAAATTTAAAATCAGCTGAAAATGTTTTATTTTAATCTAAAGTTTTTGGATAAAAAAGGTTTTATGTTTTCTTGTATGTACAATGAAGGATTATTCTTGAAAGTGATTCTTAAGTGCAAATACACAAATTGGCTATGTTATAATAATCTGAAGAATGCTTGTTTATCACTTTGTAATCCAGATTTCTGGCTTTCCTACAGGTCTTACTCAATAACAGCTTCTGGGGCTAGGGTTGTAGCTCAGTGGCAGAGCACTTGCCTAGCATATGTGAAGTCCTAGATTCAATCCTTAGTACCACATACAGATGAATAAAGGTATTGTGTCCATCTACAACTAAAGAAATATATATATTAAAAAAATCAACTTCTGGAAACCAAAACTTTCCAATTTGTAACCAAGAATCAAAACAACAAGTCTAAATGTACTTCAGTCTTTCTTAAGGTTGAAATATTCTTACTCACTGAATAATTGTTTAATTATTTGTGACTTTATTTCCAGCCATAATATATCTTTAAGGATTTTCCTATTACTTAGAAACATG
The DNA here is from genome assembly GCA_004024805.1 of Geosciurus inauris. NCBI lineage: Eukaryota > Metazoa > Chordata > Mammalia > Rodentia > Sciuridae > Geosciurus > Geosciurus inauris. Next base: position 67,754 of record PVHX01004977.1, on the reverse strand, counting down.
GCATTATAGCAGCATTTAGATAGCCTTGCTTATAAATTTAGATATTTAATGACCTTTTCAATGAAATGTTTCATTTTAATATCCCTTCACTAGAAATGTCTCATTAAAGGGAGAAGACTCCCAGAAGCTCATAGAATTCCTGAATTTACAAGGTCACAACTACAAATGATAAATAGTAGCAATCAGAGAAATACAACAAAATAAATCTTCAGAAACCTAGTAATTAGTAACACAGTTTTCCAAACCAAATAATGTAATTGCCAACCCATATACAAACAATTACAGTACTAGTAATAACTGTGAAATTATTGACTACTGCATAATGAATTAGGGTCAAGAATGTGCATTTATCATTTCTTTCCTTTTATTTTTCAAAGAATTTAAGCTTATCTGCCAATAGGATACTACCTAAAAGCCCATTGTATATTCCAAAAATTGATTTTCAATTAATCTGTATCTCCATTCCTCACCTTACCCAATATATCTCCAGGAAACACTACTCACTGAGAACATTAATTCATGAAATTTGATTAGATGACACTTAATGGGCTCAAACTGACACTTGGCCTCCTCTGGACATAGTAATTACACATTTGGTTTCTATAAATAAATATAACTAAATATATCTCTTAAGACTGTCTCACATATCATTGGAAGACACCAAGACATCAAGAATATTGATGACACCATGAAGAGAGATGAAAGACCTGTGTATGTGCCAGGGACAATATCTGAATAAGACCAGTTGTTTCTTCCTCTCAACTTGGAAGCATCGAAAATGGTATCTAGGGTTATATTTTCTCAAATATAAAATTCATAGACTATAAATAAGTTTAGACAATAAATTCTGTTTCAGTGAGATGTACACAAAGAATTAGAAGAAAATTACATATGCTGAATTACTGTCTTTTTCAATTCTGTTGTTGTGCATCTCCTCTTATCCATAATACAAGTGAACCCATATTAGTGAGAACAGACCATTGATACAACTGATACACAAAGTGAAGTCACCCATGACCATGTAAAAAAAAAGTTACATAGATTGCAAATTTCTTTCTCACACATTTTGAGGACACAGCATGCCTCTATGCTTAAGCCATGGTTCTCTGTATATAAACCACTTCTTTTCCCACCTATTTTCTTGTAAAGGTTCAGGATTCCACAGATCTAGACTCTCTTTTAACCATATTTTTTATTCAATAATTTCTCAAACAAGTTTTGGAGAAAAGTGGTTCCAATGAAGATTCACACCTTGAATTTACTCTTATACATTTTATGTACATACTAAACTACTACAGAAAGATAAATTTCACCATTTTAACTTTATAATTTCATAATGAATAATTTAATTTTCAAATAAGCACAACTTATGTTTAAAAATATCTATGTCAGAAAATGTAGAAAATATGAGTACAGTGGTATGAGCCTATAATTTTAGCTACTTGGGAGACTGAGGCAAGAGGATCACTTCAGATCAAGAGTTCAGGGCAAACCTGGGCAGCATATAAGATTCTTTCCAAAACAAACAAGGAAAAAAAAAAAGAAAGAAAAAAATGTACTTAATAATCAAATAACTTAAGAACTAGTCTTATAGGTTGCAATTTTTATGATTTGATAGCAATAAATTTGGGATTATAGTAAGAAAATCTATTGATAAAATAGAGCCCTTTAAAATTCTTATGTGATTTTTATCATTTATTTTCCTTTGAAATCAGTTCTAAACCCCAGAATAAATTATTATTTTTGCTTTAGACAGTTAATTATAATTTTTAAAGAAACATTTATTTATACTTGCCATATATTTTCCATCTTCATCAATCTCCTTTCTTGGTGTGAATCTTAATGTTTCTACATTAACATTCTTTCCATTTTTTTATCATTCATTTTAGTATAAGCTTATTAGAAATCAGTTCTCTCAGCTATTGTTTGCCTAAAATAGCCTAAATTCCTTTAGAATATTTTCGATGGGTAGAGATTTCTAAATTGCATAAGTTTATTTCAACAGTTTAAAAATGCCATGCTGTTTTATCTGACTTACTTCCTGGACACTGTGATCTAAATATTTGTGTCTCCACACAATTCATATGTTGAAACTGTAACTCCCCAAATTATGATATCTTTAAGTGAGGTCTTTGGGAATTAATTTTTAGTTTTAGATAAAGTCATAATAGTAGTGCCCTAATGATGGGATCTATGCATTTCTAAGAAGAGGAAAAGAGACATGAGTAACTCACAATATTTCTTTCTCTATCTCCTCTATTTGCCTCTTTTGTGTCATTTAAGCACACCGAGATAAGGCAACTGTGTAAGCCTAGCTGGGAATTGGGCCTTTTTCAGACACCAAATCTGTCAACACCTTGATTTTGGACCTTTCAACATTCAGAAGTGTGAGAAACACATGTCTCTGTTTTGAGCTACCCAATCTATGGTATTTTGTCATGGCAGCCTGAGCCAGTTAAGACAGTAATTAATATAGAGAAGTGAGGTGTTACTGTAACCAGTACCTAAAAATGTGGAGATAACTCAGAACTAGGTTGAATAGAGAGGCTGCTAGAATTTTAAGTGTATTCTACAAAAAGCCAGGAATTCTCTGAAAGGCTTCTAAAGGTGATTTTAGTGAGAGTTCAACAAAACAAGACAAAAAACAACAACAAAACCCAGGAAACAAATAATCATGAATGGAATAGTGTTACAAATATTGCTATTTGATGAGATTTTACAGACAAATGAGGAGCATGTTATCAGAAACTGGAGGCAAGTTGTTTTTTTATCATAATGGAGCTGAATTATATCCATGCTCTAGTACTTGAGAGTGGTAAAATTGGATATTTAACTGAGGAGATTTCTAAGAAAAGAGGAGTGGCTTGGCTCCTCCTAACTTTTTATAGTAAACCTCAAGAAGAGAGAAATTGATAGAAGAAAAAAACTGTTATTTAAAAAGGAACTATTAAAGATGAAATATGATCAGCCTGCTCATATAGCAAAACTTGAGAAAGTGTATTTAGGACACCAGGGTGTAGCTGACTGATATGTTAAGTCACTCTGTGAACCATGTACCTATTCTGTCATCTCAAAGGAGTCCAAAAATAGATACAGGAGTAATTCAGGGAGGATGCTGCCTGATTGAATTAAAGGAGACAGAGAAAGGAAGACCAAATGAAGCAAGGTAGTTAGAATTCTTAGATCTTCTTACAGGACCAGAGTATAGATCTATTCATCTATAAGCACGTACTGTTCTTAAAGACAGAAAGAATGACCCTGATCAATTGCAATATAGAAATTAATGAGGAATTCTTCCTTAATTTCAAAAGGTTGGGGGAATCACTTCAGTTTCGATAGGACAGGCGTTAGTTGTATGGAGTCTGGGGACACAGAATCACCTCTAAGACCCTTGAGAAGCACAAGCTCTGCCTTTGGAGAACTTGTGGAGGAAGAGGTGGGAAGTTTCCCCTCAGAGCCTAGGAAAGTTTGACTCCTGTCCTGCTGAGTCCAGAAGGCACTACTCTTGAGACCTAAGACCTTATGGAATTTGCCTTGCTCTGCTTTGGACTTCTCTAAGATTTTATTCCTTCTGAGTGCTCCATTTGAAAAGGGAATGTCTATCTCATGCCTACCCCACCATTGTATTTTTTAAGTATATTTATTCACAAGTTAACAGTTTGAGAGGAATTTTGCCTCAGGATGAATCCTGCCTGGAATCTCAGCCAAATCTGATTCAGATGATATTTACATGAGACTTTGGACTTTATACTTTAAATACTGGAATGAGATTTTGAAGCTATTGGGATAGAATGAATATATTTTGCTGTTGAGAAGGATATAGATTTTATAGAGCTAGAGGTGAAATATTAGGGACTGAATGTTCATATTACTCTCAAATTTTTTTGTTGATACTATAACACCTAGTGCAATGGTATTTGTAGGTGGGGCCTTTAAGAGAAAATCAGGATTATATTAGGCAATGAAGGTGGGACCTAAGTGTGATTAATTCTTTTACTTACAGATGCAAACTCAACTTCAAGATTTTCCTATAAGTTTCCTTAAAAATATTGTCCTCAAACTCTTGTTAGTATTTGATTCCAATAGGATTTTGGGATCAAAAATATTGCTCTTTAAAACTAATCTTTTTCTACATATTCCTCAGCCAACTTGATGTTAGGAAAGGACAAGTATCTTACTCTGGAAAATGATTTATAGGTGGAAGTGATATATAATCTATATATGTATAACTTACACTTCCCCATTTTGAGCAAATATAGGCATTTGATTAAACTCTATAAGTGACTATATGGAACAGACCTCTTCCAATGGCCCTCAATAGATACATATAGCATGATTTAGAAGTGATTTTTGTTATGATAAACAATATAGAATTTAAGGTTCTAAATTATTGCTACATAGCCTATCTAATCATAACAAGTATACCTACACACATTCGTAAGTTTAGACATTGGTTTTCACCACGAGAGACAATATATTTTAAAAAATTAAAATCACCAATTAATATGTGATTGATTGTATTTAGAATTAGTATTTTAGAACACAATATGCTAACAAAAACTTTAAATGTTATTTAATAATATGCACTGAATCTGTAAGAACTGGATTCTTATAAATGAAATTTGTACATGGAATTTGTCTTGCTATGTACAAATTACATTTTGTATTTTATTCAGTATATCTTAAAAAAGACTGTTGGTTCCAGAAAATATTATAGTTGCATTTGAAAAAACTTCTATTATTGATTCTAGCAACTGACTAACTGTTCTCTACACTTGACATAATGTTTTGAGTACACATATTAGAGTGTTCTTGACATTAGTTGTAGTTGTGTTTCTGAATTTTGAAATCTACTTCAAGACAAGCCCAAAAGAAGTTTCCTTTCCTTTCCAATTGACAGACTTTTGTTTTCATTTTCATCTAAAGTGATATAAGAAGTCAAATGTCAAAGAAAGTAGAATCTCCATCAGTAGGGGTTCCTGAATGACTCTCTTGAGTACAGCTCTAGCTATAATAAATTTTATGTGACAATGGCAAGCCACACTTCTTAGGGTCAATGAACTAACTCATTTAACACACTGAAATGTCAGAGTTTATCTGTTACAGCATTGAACTTATTTTAACTAATTCAGTAGATACCAACCTTCCACACAGCTTCAACTATTTTCAGTTCAGTGTAGTCAAACACAGACCAGATTTCACACTTAGATTAAAAAAATACATTGAACAAAGACAGAAAGCCCAAAATATGAAAGTACACCAGTAAATAATTTAAGCCACTTCCACAATAACCAATATTTCAAAATATCTATCTTTGAACTTGCAATCCTCCTTCCTTAGCCTCCTGAGCCTCTGGAATTATAGGTGTGTGCCACCGAGCCCAGCATATTCTGGACATTAATCCCTGTCAGAGGAGTAGCTGGTGAAGATTTTCTCCCAATCTGTAGGCTCTCTATTCATGCTCTTTATCATTTTTCTTTGCAGTGCAGAAGCTTTTTAACTTGATGGCTTTCCACTCAATAATTCTTGGCTCATACATGCATATAAACATAAGAATGTTTATGCCCAACATTTAGGGCATAACTATTCCATTCCACAAAAGGCTAAATTATAAAGATTATGAGGATGTTAAAAATATAATTCATTAAATGTTAAGAAGTTGGGATATGAAGGCAAAAGGAAGGTTAGAATATACAAAAGTTGAGAATACAGAAATTAGAAGACAAGTAGCACATGAAGTCCTAAAAGAGTGAGGAAGTTAGGAAATATAACAGAAAGAACAATATATTTTGTGATTAGAGGAAGAGATGAGCAGAGTAAAAACAATAAACCAAGCAAACAAGTGTAACAAAACAAAACCCATCTGTCCCAAACCAAACAGAAAATTAAAAAACAAACAAAAAATAAGTAATCATATTCCCTTAGAAAAAGATAAACAAATAAAGGATAATTAAAAGAAAGAAATGATAAAATAGGGAAAAATAACCAAAAACATTGTGTGTGTGTGTGTGTGTATATATATATATATATATATATGTATGTATATATATATATGAACCAACCAAAACAGCAACTTAAAAATTATATAAAAGAATAAAAATTATTAAATAAAAATAAACTATAATTTTTCCACTTTCCATAAGCTATAATTTTTCCACTGAGGTGGGTGAAATTGTCCTATTATATCCTATTCCAGACTATTGTTCCATCTTTATTTCTTGAGTAATGCTCCTCTTAGAGAAAGCAAAATCTAGGTATTATTAAACCCATTCTCCTTTTGTGATTTTTACTTTTCTATCTGCTGGAGTGGCTCAGAAGTGTAGCTGGTTGAAATGTCTCTCAACTTCTCTGCTTGCCAGTATAGGGGGGATGGAACTGGAAGTACCTTCTGTTAGTGTTTTGTCCAGACATCTCGGATCACTGGTCCTCCTGATTGCTAGGGTTGAGCTCTAAATGGAACTTTGGAGCTTTGGGGGGAATATTTATTTCCAGAGCAATTGAATCTGTGCATACCTAGGGCTGAGACAATGTCAATCTTGCCTAGGTGTCTGAGTTTCTAGTGTCTCCCCCAGAGTTCTACTCTTAGGGTGATATAACAGACTACTCTGGGTAGATAGTGCATGGCAGGTTTCCTGTACTCCAGCCACACCCTACCAGCCACCAACTAGGAACTTCCAAATCTTCATCCTTGAATATAATCATGCTCTTTTGCTTCAATTTCCCCAATCCTGTTCAGTAGGCTGTTCACACGACAGAGCTCAAAGGGAGAACAGATGGTACTCTCCTCTGTATTTCTGTCTTGAATGCTCCTGGATTCATTATTCCCTATAACTGCTTTGTGATCATGATTTGCCAGGTGCACTTTAGGTCATGAAGTAAGCACTGGCTGAGACAGAGTGGAAGTATTTACTAAGAACTCTTGGGTTCCTGTAGGAACACAATTCAGCATAAACTCCAGCTGAATCTCCACCATTCTTAACTTAGTTGGGAAACACAAGGACATTTCAAACATCAGTTTACTATACAGTCTGTATCAGCAAGTACAGATTACCATCTATGGGTGTTTATGTGTCAGGTTTTTCTGCAATTTTGCTTTCACTTTGTGTTAACCTCATTTTTGTGATGACAGAGGACCACTACCACTACCCAGCTCAGGTGTGTTCCCTAATATTCAATTATAATGTCAAAAATTCTGGACGTTTCCAAATCTCTGATAGACAAATACTGATTTATAATAATTTTCTTCAGATACTCACCTTGTAAGCAGTATCCCTGTTATTCTAATTCCAAATAACCAAACAAGTGGGAAATGCCTCTTTCCTCCACTCCAACATTTTAGAGCCTCTTTCCTGGATAAAAAATGGAGTTGAAGTGCCCAGCTTTGGAAGTTGAGCTAAGAAATCATTTCTAAGTAGTGTAGTGAATAGATTGTTAAAGAGTGCATCATATAAATGCAGAGTCGGGTGCAATGGTGCAAGCCTGTAATCCCAGGCTGAGTCAGGAGGATTGCAAGTTCAAAGCCAGTCTCAGCTAAAGTGAGATACTAAGCAACTCAATGAGACCTTGTTCTAAATAAAATACAAAATAGGACTGGGGATGTGGCTCAGTGGTCAAGTGCCCCTGAGTTCAATCCCCAGTATTCTGCCCCCCAAAAATAGATGATTAGAAAATTCCTAAATATTGGAAAGTAGCACTTTTTTTTTTTGGTACGGAGGATTAAACTCAGAGACACTCGACCACTGAGCCACATCCCCAGCCCTATCTTGTGTTTTATGTAGAGACAGGGTCTCACTGAGTTGCTTAGCGCCTCGCCATTGCTGAGGCTGGCTTTGAACTTGCAATTCTCCTGTCTCAGACTCCCAAAGTGCTGGGATTACAGGCCTTAACTTATCTGAACTTATTACTCCTTGAATATAGAATTTAATATTATTATTTTATTGGTAATGATAGTTATTAATGATAAACATAATCATTGTTATTATACAAATGATTAGACACTATAAAATGTTATATGCATACATCTTTTTTTTTTTTTGGTACCAGGGATTGAACTCAAGGGAACTTGACCACTGAGCCACATCCCCAGCACTATTTTTGTGTTTTATTTAGAGATAAATTCTCATTGAATTTCTGAGCACCTTGACATTGCTGAGGCTGGCTTTGAACTCACAATTCTCCTGTATCAGCCTCCAGAATGGTGGGATTACAGGTGTGCACCACCACACCTGGCTTGCATATTTTATTGTTTGAATAGTCTTATTTGGAACTTTAAATTCACCTGAAAAAATTAGGTCCTCTATGTCTACTGGAAAATGTGTATCCTGGACAAAGAAAACATGATAAATCACTCCTTTTCACATGTTGTCTAAATTGCTTCTACTTCCATTCTCACCTCAAGATTTTCTTCATAGATAAGCACAGAATCTATGAGGCCATGTAATTAAGGTGCCAGAACATCTTCAATATTTTCTTTAGGTTTTTAATTCTTTCCTGTCATTTGGCCTCTGTGGTAATCTTTTTAACTTATTTTATTTCTGTTATGTGTGTGTGTGTCATGTCATTATAGGCTTGATTCAGGATGAAGTTAGTGCTAATGCATATTTATTACAGCAAACAAAACAAAATGTATACATTTATTAAGTTGAAATGAGATTTATATTTGTATTATTTTCATTATATGTTTTGGATACCAGTCCTTTGTGAAAATATTTCCTCCTAACATGACTTGTCTTCTTATTTTTCAATAGTATCTTATCATTGATCTTTATCTATTTAGCAACATTGCACAGTTTAAATTATTTTTCTCATGACTAAATTTCTCTTCAGTTCTTAAATAAACTTTTTGTCTAAAAATAATGAGCCTTTTAAATTTCTTCTGAGTCATGGCAGTAAACTTTAAGCTTTAATGAAGAAAGCATTCTGGTCTATGAAACTGCAGTTAAAGGTAATTTTTTTTTTTTTGTAAATGAATTTTATCCAGTAATTATTTAACTGTTCCAATATCTCCACATTTGTGTTTCCAAAAGGAGAAGCAATTTTTGTTTCCCTTAATCCATAGCATTCAGTCCTACATAATAACCTTGTGTATAACACATTTTTGGAAACACTGTGACATTTACTGGATCACTTATTTTCTAAATCTCAGGCTCTTGGGCTTTTTCAGAGTTCCAAATCTTCACAACTACAGCAATCTATATGATACTCCATGGTATTGTTTGACCTATTAAGATTATCTGATGACATTTATAATTGAGATTCTTTAAACAACCCATCTTGAAGATAAAACTATGATTAGGCTACCAATAACGAATCCCAATTATATATAATTATGAATAGAACTATATATTATATATTATTATATATTTCATATATAACATAGCAATATAATGTGTAAAATATATTAATATATTCAATATTATATAGTATAATATAATGTTAATTTTATATAACATTTTAAATATAAAATAATTAATCCCAATAATGAATCCCAACTCTATGCCCAATAGTGAATAATGAACAAATGAACAGTGAATACTCCCAATAATGAATAATGAAATCCTCTTAGTGTAACCCTAAATCAATAGAAAGAGACTATTGGAAAATAGACTAGCTGTATAGTGAGAGAAAATATTTTAACAAAGGACTGATATTCAGAATACATGATGAAAATAATACAAATGCAAATCTCACTTTAACAATAAATATATAATTTATGTTTTGTTGGTTGAAGTTGGTTAAGGTTTCATTCATATTAGAAAGTGACTTCCCAAATACTTATAAGAATTCAGGAGTATGTGCATGTGTTGGGGTTAAGTTTGTATTTGTCAGTATGACTCTACCTGGGTTCTCTTTTAAACTCACTTCTCTTTATGCTTTCCAATGCTGCAGTACCCAATGAGATTAAATTTTGCTAAGCTACCTTATCATTTTATGTATTTTTTTTTAGTATGCTCAAGATCACAGACATAAGATCATGAATGCTTCTTATTGTTTTCTTTTAGTGCCAGTTCCTTACAATTTGCTGTCATCTCTGCTATTGAAACTACTGATACCAGGAGCCAGCACCATCATATTGCTCTTCCTTTAAAATATAGTTTTATTTCAGTGCAGTTTCATTCTTTGGTTTTGGATTATTTATTTATGTATTGCTGTCAGCATCTTAAACTGCAGGCAGAGACTCTTGACTGTAGTCGTCAAATAATCAACATAAAAAGAAAGGCTAACACTTAATCCAGAAAACCTGCTTCATTTCTGTTAAATAATAGAAGAGACTTTTTTAAAAAAAGTTTTTCTTATCTTTTTATTGACTAAGGATTTAGATTCAAACCTTAGTACTAGAACATTTTTTTTTCTTCTTACTATATAGGTTTGCTTTTTTTCCCCCTTGGATTTAATGATAAAAGTACAAATCTCAAACATCTCTTAAATAAGAGGAAATTTCTTACTTAGCCAAATGAATCTTGTTTTAGAGGGAAGAAGTTATACATCGGTGGAGACATGGACTAGTGCTGTCCTTTCCTAAGGCTAGTGCTCTTATCTGACAAGCCAGGAGTCTTGTAAGTGAATGTGTGTCCTACAAATGAATCTGGAGAATCTGTAATGTCTTTTTTCCAATGACATGGTGACAATAACTCAAGATTGAAGTAATTCTAACAATTAATACTTTGAATCAGACTAAAGAACCTACAGATAAGTAATGTGGTCAATCAGAAAGAAAACAATATATACTTGTTGTATCGGCTGCAATTTATACTTACAATTAAACAATTAGCCAAAAATGGATGATTAAATCAAATTCTGCTTTAACACTGAGTCAAATGTCTAAGTCAGACTTAAGAGACAGATAGTTAAGATTTAAACAGTAAGGATTTAGGGGGAACTATGCATGCATTTCTGTTCCTTAGATTTTGTGTATTTCTCCAAACTGTTTATATTTTTGTGAAAATAATTATTATTATTTTTAAATCAAAATAGTCATCAGGGGAAAGATCAGCATGTTATGGACTTTTCCCATTTATTTTATAAATTAATTTAAAATTATAAATTATATGCATGGAACATAATCTTTACAGTGATTTGGTCTCTAAGTACCTTTTTTTTTTTTTGGTAGCAAGGATTGAACTCGGGTACTCGACCACCAAGACACATCCTCAGCCCTATTTTGTGCTTTATTTAAAGACAGGGTCTCACTGAGTTTCTTAGTGTCTTGCTGTTGCTGAGGCTGGCTTTGAACTCGTGATTCTCCTGACTCAGTTTCCCAAAGGTTTGGGATTATAGGTGTGCCCCAGCGCACTCAGCTCATAGTCATTTCTTTTGACCTAAATGAACACTATTACTCTTATTGGTGTAATTATGCAATCATTGGCTATTTTGCATAAACCTTTTAACCAAAATTTAACTCTATTTAGATCATAGCAAAGGAGTGTGAAAACATGAAACATTATGAACAGTGCAATTTTAAAATTTGTTATTTTTAGGTATATATGACAGTAGAGTATATTTTGACATATTATACATAGAGTATAATTTATTCTAATTAGATTAATACATGACCAGTGTAACTACACATCATGTAGAACCACAAGAATGGGATCCAACCTTTTTTTTTTTTGGTACCAGGGATTGAACATCAGGGGCACTCCACCACTGAGCCACATCCCCAGCCCTATTTTGTGTTTTATGTAGAGACAGGGTCTCACTGAGTTGCTTAGCACTTTGCCGTTGCTGAGGCTGGCTTTAGGGATCCAACCTTTCTTTGAACTGAGGGCCACCTTACTCTTCTCAATGACCATGATGTGACATCCTGTGAGATAACTTGTTTAGATACTAAACTTGTTGGTGCTGACTCATGTATGTGTCAAACAATATTTCCAATGTGTCTGTAAAGAAAATTTTTATGAAACAACTTATAATATTCAGCAAAATTATGCTACAAAGACTAATTGTAAATACATTTAAATTGTAACATTATGGGAAGCAAAGAACTAAATAAAAATATCATCCATCACTCTCTTTATTTAGAAGAAATTTCATCAAACATACATAAACGCATGTACACACTCACATAGGCAAGTGACACAAGGAGGGTACCAATACCAACACAACTTTGTTAGTAAGAGACCACTTTTGTGACAGAGATTTTCATGTGAACACGACAAAGTTTTTATTAAAATGTATTTCAAAAAATGTGTTATCACACAAAGAAATATCTCTTTCTTAATTGCCAAGGAGAAATTTAATTGTTTTTCAAATTTAGCTCTTATTTTCTTATTTTGCTACAGTTCCACTAAATCCTTTCAAATTACTCAAAGATGCTATTTTCCCTTTTGTCTCTCAATCCTGAGATATGTTCAGCCTACTTCATGAAATAGTAATACTCAGAGTTGGTCTGAGTTAGTTTACTACCAATCAATATAAGGCATCATAGGGAGCTTTCACCAGAATATAAATTAATGATATACTAAATCTATAATTTGGTTGAGATGATAGTTTCATGCCTATGCATGTATATGTGCAAACTCACACACATATAAACATAAGCATTTATATAGTTTTATGTCTATAGGTGATCTTATGTTAAATATATTTTAAATGTATGAGTATGTGTGCACAGTTTTCATAAAAAAGTAATTCATTTATTTTGATTTTAATTTAAAAATATAATTAATTTAGATAATTATCATCTCCCTTTTGTTTCTTTTTTTATTTTTTAATGTTTTTCTTTTGGTTCTAGGGCACAAACCTAGGGCTTGCTCATACCAGGAAAGAGCCATAATACTGAGCCACATCTCAGGCATCTTGTCTCTTTTTTGGTCAAAATCCCCTTTCCACCATTTTCACTTGGGGAAGTCCTGCTTAAATTGAGAGCATCAGTTAGAGTTGATGTCTTCCAAATCAGGCATGTGTTTATTGGTGGAGTATTTATATAGATATTTTTCCTGTTTCTTTCATTCCATGTCCTCCTTTTCTGCTATGTTTTTTTTAAACTCACATTTTACACCTTACTTCATTTTAAACATTAATTATGTAGCCTCCTTTTCAAAAGTTTTCTGATGTTAGACTACATTACATGCTATATTATATGCAACATTTTATTATAACTATGTAAATGAATCTACACTTTAGGTTTTTCATTAGAGAAAACATTTTTACATAAGAAAGTTAGATTCAAGAATTATAATAAAAGCATATATAAAGTATATTACATCAAAAAGAAGATCTAGCAAACAGATTACCTAGGGGAAAGTATGTAACTTTCCAGTCTCACAGTTTTTATGATGTAAACACTCTACTATAGCCAATATTAAATCTCTAATGACATCACTGAAGTTGGTCTTGAAAAAGACAAAAAATATCTTACTATTAAATGGCAACCAGATTCAACTCATCATTTGTTTTTGTTATATAGTTTTTAACATTATTTCTTGACTATAACACTTATTATCTCTATATATTGATGTATGTTGAAAGTGAGAAAGCTCTAATATCTGCAGACTTTGTGAAGTTGACTAAATTTATTTTTGTCATTAGCAGTCTTTCTTCAGTTTATTCTCATGATTGATTCTTCTTCACACATAGGATACAGTTTGCTTTATAAATTTGTTCCACAAACCAAGTCAGAAAAATATATGAAATCATTAAATGATTTATTATGAGAAAATTAGACCCTTGAAGATCCTATTATATATTTAATTTTCATGTTTTTTCTCTTCTGTTTGAGTTAAAACATCTGTAATCTGTTAAAGAATTTCACATGTCTTTAACATACTTTAAATAATTTGAATAGAAAGCCTCATTCTTAATTCAGATGAATTGGACACTGACATAAAAAGTAGAAAAAATCACAAACAATTCTACACACACATACACACTTCAGACTCATGTTCAACACCTGCTGGGAAAAGAGGAATATGCATTTAGCAATGATTTATCCTGAAAACTTTCATATTTTAAGTAAATTCTCATCATTGTGTCATCCACTTTTGGCTATGCAGATACAAACGACAGTAATCCACTCAAACTGATCTGTTTTTTTATTTTTTTTTTTTAAAAAAGGAGATAAATGGCTTATGTTAGACCTTGTTGCATCTCTAAATGGTGGTTCAGGTCCAGACAAGAGTAATCATCATTTGTGTCCTTTAAAATCAGAAAGTTTCCCTGGCATATTACATTCTCCCTGTCATGTGGATTTATCTTCACTTCTTTCCTCTGCTCCATATTTTATATCTTCATTTATTTAACTATTTAATAGTATTTTACACAATTTTAAGTGGATAAAAATCATATTTAGTTTATTAATTTTAACTAATCTATGAATCTAACTGATGAACTACTGCACACTTTAAGTTCAATATCTCATTTCATACTTAACCTAAAAGCCTCCTGTTATTCTAGTCTTCATCCATAAAAATGATTATTTTATTAAAATGAAGGTTTCTCCATGGTTGTCAAAGTCATGTTCACTATAGTATTGACTATGACAGTAAGTACAGCAATTCCTTTCTGGGTGAACTTAAGCCATCATTCAACGTATTCTCAATATCATCACTTGTGAATGGGGACATTAATTAGGATCTACCTCAGAGATCCTGTAAAAATGAAATAAAATTCTGTGTATAAATGATTTAGACTAGGTTTACACATGCTACAAGCTTAGTAAATGGTAGCCACATTCACTATAGCAGAGATCTTCAAAAAGAGTAATCTATAAGTAAATTTTATTTTCAGAGTTGGGCATTGAACCCAGGGCTTCTCACATGCTAGGCAAGGAACTCTTCCACTGAGCTATATCCTCAGTCACAAGAGTCATGTATTCTAAGTGAAGAAATTAAGACCTGTTTTTAATTGTAAAGTAATAAATTTCAAAACAGTTACATCTGAGGACAGTAAATGGTCCATTATTATAGGGAGGGATACTCGTGACAATTCTACCTTGCAATTAATACACTTATTTTTTACTGTCAAGATTTGTGGGTGCTAAATTTGTAATTTCCAATCATCAAACATCATGATCCTTTGTACATGACTGTTTTACAGTAAAATGACTATGTATTTTTATGTGTGTGTATGTGTAATCATGTATGTATTCTTAGTTTCCGCAGTTTACACAGTATTATATAACCTATTATAAGAAGTGATACAATACAATTACATAGAAATACATTTGTTAAAATACTTAACAAATGTTTGGAAAATCTTAGATATAAATAAAGCTTATTAACTGACTTGGAGAAATTTCAGGCAATGAAAATAATGTTTTAATTATGCTCATATTAGGCAGAAAACAAATGTATCAGAGGTTAAATTTCAGTGATATTATAAAAGAGATTTTCTTTAGTATAAGAATAAACCACTAAATGTTACATTAAATTAAATAAAGGCAAGATGAAATTTTTAAAAATATTTTTAGTTGTAGATGAACAGAATACCTTTATTTTATTTATTTATATGTGATGCTGAGGTTCAAACCCAGTGCCTCACACATGCTAGGCAAGCACTCTACCACTAAGCTATCACCCCAGCCCACAAGATAAAATTTTAAAAGTAAAAATAGCCATTATACAGCAGCCAGATTATAATGGGGAATTTTCTAATTAAATAGAACATCATCGCAATGATATTTACTAGTTGACAGAGCTATTGCTTACCATTTTAAGCTTCAGTGATCTAAAACTGTGAATGTTGAGTTAAAGTGGCTAACTGTCTAACCTAGTTAATAGTTTGTGCTGAAGGTCTGTATTTGCCAATAACTTTTGTAATTTTTAGCTTATATACTATGTTTCATTCTTTTGTTCCCTTCAAGTTAGTAAACTTCAGATTATATTAAAAGAAAATCATATTAGTAAATATAGCACAATTATTAAAAACCCTGGGTATGGATCCTAGGGATATTTGTACCTATTGTTTATTCAGCTTACTGTTTGCAAAGTGATTTATTGCTTCCTTAGGGCAGAGTTGTTAAAATAAAGCTCTGAACTTTGGATATCAAGTAATACCCTTTAGAGTCTTGACTGAATATCTGTCCTCAATCTTTGTCATAAGACCATAGTAAAATACACTAATGAAGGAAATATTTTTTAAAATATAAATATGAATGTTTTTCAAATAAACAAAGGATCAAAAAATTTAAAGAAAGAAAAGATAATAGGGGAAAAAAGAAAGAGAAAAGAATGAATAATTAAAAAAGAAAGGGAAGAAGAAATTGACAAAAAGGGAGAGAAGCATAAATTGATGAAGCAAATTAATCAGAACTGAATTAGCAAAAGAACAAATAAGAGGAGATGAGAAGGAGGTGGAATTTTGAGATATAGTAAAGCTGGTATTGGTCAACGATATTTTTGCAACTAAATCCATATAATGGCCACTTGAATATAATAATTGAAAATATGTATTTTTCAGTAACACACACATTTTCAAATAAAGATGAAGTCTCAAAAATTCTATGTATGATGAATAATTTTTTCACATATAGACAAAGCCATCTTTGTATATTCAAGATTACTTTTATTCATTTATTTAAATTAGCTGGCAAAGCATTTTATCACTCAAAATGTATCAAAAATTTTATTTTCCTAAACATATCCACAAATCCCTGAGTTGTTATAATCTCAATTCTGTGCAGTTCTAATGAATGCCAATCACTAGAATCCAAGATTCCTCACAAAATGGGATAATAAGAACCATGTTATGGTTTGGATATATAGTGTTCTCCAAAAAGTCATGCGTAAAACAATGCATAAAACTTTGAGTTTGAAATGATTGGGTTTTAAGAACATTAATCTAATGTTCTTACTGCTTCCTAATTACCATGTACTGAGCTGCATTTCTTCTTACTGCTTCCTAATTACCATGTACTGAGCTGCATTTCTTCTCCACATCCTCTGCCATGATATTGCCTCACCTCAGACCCAGAGCATGGAGCTGGCCATCTATGGACTGAGACCTCTGAGACTATGATCCCCCAATAAACTCTTCCTCCTTTAAAATTGTTCTTGTCAGTTATTTTGGTCATAATAGCAAAAAAAGCTGACTACAACAGACCAGGATTTGAACATACATATGTTGAACAATGGCATTTAATATTAGCTCAGTTAATATTTGTTTTATATATATATATGTTAAACATACATGTTTCTTTTATAAGAAAAAGGAAAGAAGAAAATAAGGAAAGAATATGAACTCTATTTTTTATTTTTTATCTGTAGAGTAAAACATATTTTATATTATCTTGGTAGATATATACTCCACTCTATGACTTCCCTGTTATTTTACATATGCTAATTTCCACACTTTAAAAGATAAGCTTCATATCTCAAAAAAGAAGATAGAAAAAGTGGGGATATAGAGTTTGAATATCAAATAATGCAAACACTTTTATAATATGAGGAGACTTGGTAGCTGTGCTTCCACAGTTCTTACATTGTTCCCCAACCACAGGTGATGAGTAAGTAGAAGAATGTAAATATTAAAATACTTAAGTTGGTAAATAGAAATGTTGAATATCCTGTACAAATTCAAAAAAATAGTGGATTATGAAAAGAACTTGAAAAATCATGTAAGGTATTTCTGTGGACACAATAGTTTTTTATTTAAGGCTTAGTTTTTGGTTTACTTATAGAGTGTAACATTGCATTTTAGTTCAATACCTTTGAGGAAGAAAGGCATTTATATGTTGCTTTTTTTCTACAACAGACTAATTTACTGAAGACACCAGAATAGTTTGTTTCTAATGCTGCCCTTGCGAATTGTAAGTTTAAGCCCAGTAAACTTCTCATGAGAAAGTTGTGCAATTCATTGCTTAATCAATGATATCATTAAGTATTGAGATTTGCAAATATAGCAATTAATATGGTGACAACCAATTAGTATAATAGTGAACAATTTTGAATTTCTTATGAATGTAGCTTTGTGTCTTAATTTTAAAATATCTTTAAAAATTACTTAAATATAAAAATAGTTATTGACATTCACGTTCTCTCTTATTCTGTCCCCAAATTAAAAATCACTCAAATTATCCTCACTCATTATTCTGCTGGATGATGGGTAATAATATATACCATTCAAAAGAGTAGCTGTGAGGTAATTTCTTCTTACTTTCTTTTTGATTTAGTAGAAGATTAATGATTGAGGTAATTTTTTTTTTCTCTTTCAATGTTCACATATTCTTAGAACTATTTTTTTTTTTGGTGCAAAGAATATGTCCTTAATAATATAAGGGAGTTCAAAGTTTCAGTTGGGCTTTAGATTTGATGAATTGCTTTTTATAGTTTTGTTCCCCTAGCACAAGTATACAATATTTGCAATACCGTGTGTCTAGAGGTTCTATATTTTTCACCTTTGTTGTTTTTCTGGTAGAGCTGGAAACCATAGGAGCCATTTTTGCCCAACTTGTTCTCAAATAATTGTATGATAATAATTAGGAAATAAATTTAAAATAAATCTGATATAATAAACATATAGTCCAAATGATAGTGCAAAACAAAACAAAACACGGAAAGAGCAACTGTCATTAATATTGCTTCTTCACTTTTTTCCTTAGAATAAGGAAAACAGAAAACACAGAAAATTCAACTTGATTTCAACAGTTCTACCTCCAGAAAGAGTATTTTTTCACTAGCTTTACCTATGTCTTACTTGGATTGTTATGATCACCACCTGAATCTTCTAGATATGTTAACCTAGAGTACAGATTATTCTTAGTAGGTGTCAACATGGAAGAAATGTGGTCAAGGGAATAAGACCATGTCTTCCTATCATTACCCTGTTGACTAAGTTTTCTCTGCTTAGCACAGTCTGTGTAATATATACATAATATATGGACATATGCCCACTTTTATTTAATTAAGGGGATTATAGCATATAAGAGCTTTGACACTGAAAGAGTTCAGAACATCACAGGAGTTCCAGGTAGGTATGGTCATGATCCCAGTTCATAAACCATCTACCTCTCCTTCAAGTTTTTGTTGTCTTTCTTCATGATTTCTTCCTCTAAACATCTTTAAATGAATTATCAATTACTTTTTGCTAAATCCTGTTCATAAAACATGAATATGATTTGTTTGAAAACCACACTTGCTCACAGCACCATACTTGATATCTGAGTCTTTCAATCTGTAATAAAATTTTATGAGAAGTTCCACAGAAGAGTTCAGCTGACTGGTTCTTAGCAAAGTACATATATTTTTTCACTTTGGAAGTACTTAGCTGTTTTTATTGAGTTAGGACTACTGGTGTAGGGTCTTGGGAATGTAATGAAGAATGCTGCTGCATTGTAAAAATTCTTGAGATTTTGTGACTCCAATAATTTGGAATTACACATTTTTTTTAGTAATGAACACATTTCTGAAATTTATAATCCCTAATACTATGAAAATGACACGATTTAATAGACTTCTTGGAATTATGAAGGCAAAAATTGTCACATTTGCCTGTCCTATTTACTTGTTTCCTACATATTCCCAAATCTGTCAGTTTTACACAGACTCAGATCAAAAGAAGTTGCTATCCATGGGGACTACAGAGATGGTAGTTCTACTGGTAAGTCTTTATTGTTATCTTATGCATTAAACCCCCTGTTAAAAATTTTATAGACCATAGACATACTCAAAAGGATAACCAAAGCTAGATCATTTGAGTTTTTGTAGCAAAGGTATTTTCATTCTTTAAAAAGTTTCCTTTTTTAAAAAAAATAACTTTTGTTGTAATTCTCTGAGGAAGACTGAAAAAATTGGCTATGGTTTTCAGGAAATTAGGAGACTTGACCTGCCTATCATACATTTAGCATTATCTGATAGGACTGTGGATATCAAAATGTGTGCCTAGTAGCATTTCGTTATAAAGCAGAAGAGTTATACAAAAGGCCTAAACAGACTTGGAAAGTTCAATTGAATTTCAAGAACAATTTTCTCACCTACCAACATATCTATCCAATCCTGTTATTTTGCTGTCCCCACTTCAACCTATATCTATGACCTCATGTGAGATTGTGTATGTGCATGTGTGTGTGTGCGTGTGTTTGTGTGTGTGTGTGTGTGTGTGAGAGAGAGAGAGAGAGAGAGAGAGAGAGAGAGAATGACCATTAATAGATTAAAAAGAATCTAAAGCATGGCTTAGAGTGTGTTGTCATGGTGTTAGATCCTAGCTCTATGTGTTCCTGGATGACTGTGGATAGGAAAAATTTCATTGAAAGCAAAATTGAGCCATTAGGTTACTTTTCCTCTTGTGCCTAAAAGGGAGAATAACTAGAAGAATATATCTATGTCAATTTATAGCAAGGAGTAAATATTTGTGCTGAAATGTTAAAAGCATATTTGTCTATGTTAAGGCTTATTTATGATGTTCAATATGGAGGAGACTTTTTATCACTGGATAAAATCAACACAAAAAAACACTTATATATATCTGCTGTCACCAAGGTCTTCTCCAACAGACTCTTGAAGTGAATATGGTGGCAATGTTGATGTCTATGCATTTAAACGTGATTTCAAAATAGATTCATCTTCTTAACAGGGCTACTTTGATTACAAACCCTGCAAAATACCCAGTTTTCAAACAGCAACCATCAGCCCTTATTCACCAAGTTTTTGACAACAGGCGTAAATAGGGTCAGGCAAGTAACTGGATTTTTGGTCAACAAGAAAGAATTAATAGTAATCTGAAATTTTATTTTGGGCTCATTAGTATGGTTTTATAATTGTCCCCCAAAGGTTTGTTCCCCAGGGTTGAATTACTGAGAAGTTGGGAGTCTTTGAGAATGGAGCCTTGTGGAAGGTCCTCAGATCCTTGTGAGTGTACCCATGAAAAAGAGTGTGGGATCCCAGGCCATCCTCTGTCTTTGCTTCCAAGATCATTAGTTAAGCAGTTTTGCTTTGCCATGTGCTTCCAACATAATGTGCCGTGTCACCACAGGCCCAAAGCCTGGGAAAAAATTGATTTTACATTGGAAACTCCAAAACTACGATTAAAATACAACTTTTCTCTTTAGAAATGTGTTATCTCTGGTATTTCAACACTGAAGGGTTATGAAAAATAATATTCTTACAAGACAGCACACAGGAAAAATGAAAAGAAGATGTGGCTCAGGAGGAGGGAAAAAAATTAGCCAAACATTAAACCTCACACAATAAATCATTTTCTAGGAACAATGAGCCCTGAAGGCAGATACTGAAACACTGGGCCCTGGACTTTTACCCTTTCCCATTGCAGATGAGTCCTGGAAGGAGAAAAGCAAATAATGAAGTTCTGGGAAACAATGAATCCCAGAAGAAGAAGAAAGGCAATTGGCAGTATTTGGATATTCATCCCTCGGGATCTGAGCTCCTATTTCTCCTGTTTAACAGTAAGTTTCAAACTTTTTACAACTGCTTTCCTGAGTTAAAATTTTAACTTGCACAACTAGTTCCTTGACTGCCCAAACCAGCATTTCCACAGTTATCAATGATTAATTCACCCTCATTGTAAATTATAAAACTCAGATTCCTTCTATAACTCCGGGGGCCATTTTCATACCTGGAAAATGAGTTGATTGATTGACCCTACTTTGGAATAAGGAAAGCTTGCAGATCCATTTGAAGTCTGTTTCCATCTCGGTTATTTGTGTTTTCATAATGGCTGAAACCATATTGGTTATTTTTGCTTACAAACATAGTGATACAAAGCTCTATTGATAAGCTCATGTACAATTTTGCCCTTCTATAAAGATCTCCATTTCTTTGAGATCTGTGATTAATTATAGGAGAGGGTATCACTTTATGTAACATCATGTTACTGGAATCCAAATAATTTCTTCTTAGGTTACAAAATATAATAGATTTTATTTGCTTATTTGCTGCTTTTATAGAGAAACAGGTGTTAAGGCAATTATTCTTAGCTTACTTTCCTCTTGAGAACCAGTTTTTGTGCTTATGAGAGTCGTATAAAAATGGTGAGAATCATAGTCCATGTTACATTCACAATCTCTGTCAAATTTTGAAAACTGTAGATCATTTCTTGATTAACTGCATTTTTTAAGCTGTCTTATTCTTTAGGAAAATTTTTCTCTTTTATACTATCCAATTTCTTATGTAAACAGAGTTATTTTTGTAAAATATGTTCAATCTAACCAACTCTTTAATGAATTTTTCCAGAAGGGTAGGAATTTCAGAGAAAGCTGGTACTTCTGCATGCAAAAGAGTTAGGTGTGCTTATTCTAAAACTAAAGTACATAGAATGTCCAATTTTTTTTTATTATTTTCTTATGAATAATAATTTTTAATTCTCAAAAAGTATCTCACATTAACTTACTAAAAATACTTTTAAGTACTTGGTTTACAGTTGGAATGTTCTAGATTCTTGACTATGATCAAAGATGGGACAAAAATGAAATTTTGTATATAATAAAAATGAGATATCTTCAAAATGAAGGTAAAGAAGTAAAATAGGAATGAAGTTTGAACATCCTTTCAAATTTTATTGTAGCATGAATTTCTTTTCCTGAAGAAGGTGGAAAACTATAGCACAAATTTTCTCAATTCATTTTCAGCTGGTAATTCAAATGTGATTTAAGTTCTGCATCAGATGAAATTACATGGAACTTGAAATTTGAACTCAGATAAATAGGATATAGACCATATATTTTATCAATGTGGATAGTAGCAAAAGTGGCATGGTCTGGAAACAAAATCTGTCTGAGGCTAGCTAATTTAGCAGAAATGTCTTCTTGATAATAGAAAGAGTGTCATATTGTAGGACCCTGCAGCTTAGTGGCAGGCTATTAATTTTGCACGATTATTTCCTGATTCCAGAACACTGATGCTGTTTGGAAACAGCAATTGTAGCCAACTTAGTAGCTCAGAACTGAGATGGTTCTAATACTTATGTACTTTAATAATGGATGCCTCTTGATTTAGCTAGCAGCTTCCTATCACATTAAGACAAGCAACTCCTTTGGCAGGCTTATTTTGCAGTATAGACTTGAGAGTGGATTCTGGAACATATTCTAAACTCTCTTCTTCAGCCATCTCCACAATTCTGTAAGCCACTGGACATGCTGTAACAAAAACATTTTTATTCAAATATTCTAGAATAGAATCTGTTCTCTGCATTAAAATCTTAGTAAATACAAAATTCTCAAAAGAATGTATAAAACACATAAAAGAATGTGTAGTACTATTGTGCTAAATAATAATTGACTTGGATAATAGTGATTTTTTCTTTTTAATTTTTGCTTCCTTTTAGGCCATGGATTAGATTCCCAGAACTGCTAAAAATGAAATAAAATAGAATAGGGGTCCAAAATCTCATCTAGAGCTAGTTTTCCCACCTGTCACAAATAAATCAGAATTCTCACTTTTGATTGTAATTTGTGTGGGGTATAACTTGGTTTTTCAGTAAAACCACACAGTATTCTATGGTCAAGTTAAAATTAGATCCATGTGAATGTTATTGCTACTTTGGGAAGGTAGAATGTGGCCATTGTACTTAGATGATAGAATTGCTTTGTTAAGAATTATTCTATAGAGAAGTTGCTTTTGATGACATTGGGGGCTTGCAATAGAAACTGTTAGGTTAGAAAGTGTTAATTAGCACTTTAAGCCATGCTGTGAGAGCAAGTGCAAGAATGTCTCTATGATGATGATTAAATGAAAATTCTTATCTTTCAGAGAATGGACAGACCCTGGTGCACCCTTGCTTACAGATCTAATTATAGAGGATGAGATGAAATCTAAAGTCAGGAGAATTATGATGTATCAAAGTTAGTTTCCTGAATTTGGAAGGAAGAAACATTTTGTCCTAGGATAACAGTCTCAAAGTGCTGAGAAATATGAATATTTAAATCCCCAGTGAATCTCCATGGCTAAAAGTATCATCCTCTCCTTTTTTAGATATCCATGTCTGTAGATTATGTAATAACCTCACCTGAAGTGGACACCTTGCATAATAAAATTTGTTCTTCTTAAGGTCTACCAAACTAGCACTTATTATCTTTGTGCAAATGATAAGGTCAGAAGTCAGCATCACTCAAGTTGAGAAATATAGGCCCTGCTCTAGAACAAAGAGAGGATCTCAATCCTCTGACCATTAAACATGAAAACAACATACGTGTGTGTGTATGTGTGTGTGTGATGTAAGGAAATGTAGTTTGAGGGAGCTAGATCAATGATATTAAACCCTGAACATAAGAGTGCCTTGTAGTGCATCAGATTGGGATAACATCGTATTTTACTATAAGGCCTCTGAAGTATCAAGGAATAGAGAATGTCTGAGTGGATTTACCGTGGAAGAAGCTGAGAATTTGCCTTCTTTTTTAATGCTGAATAACATTCTACTTGTAGATATCCATTTATTCACTAATAGGTTGTTTTATGTATGTATTCTTGCAATGGATGTGAGAATGGATGTGAGAATGCTGGATTACATCACAGTTTTATTCTTAATTTTTGAGGAATCTCTATACAGATTTCTGCAATGGCTTTAATAAATTGCATTCTCACCAACAAAGTGAAGAGGTTGACCTTTGTTCATACTCCTACTAATAGTTATCTTTTGAATTTTTAATAATAGCCTTCCTAAACATCATAACAGGTGTAAAGATCACACGACCAGGAGAAGATGAATTAAGCCACTCGGCAAGGCTTTATTGAAATGCGCGCCCTCGGATCAAATCCCCCATCCATCAGAGCGGGCAGGGAGAAATGGCATCAGAGATTCCATGCATAGAGAATTTCAAGAAATCCCAGTCAAGAAGGGGAGGGCTTGGGAACAGGAAGAGAAGGCCAGAGTCCCTTCTGAATGGGTCAGGAAAGCTCGCTAATTGACAGGAGGCATGTCCACTAGTGACGTCACATCTGGCTTGCAGCAGCTCTGCTGACTAGTTTCCTTATTTGGGCATCTTAGACCCTGACCAGACCTGACAACAGGTATGAGATTTATATTTCTTTGATAATTAATAATTCTGCACATTTTTCACATAATGGTTGAATATTTTAAAAATTTAATCTTCTTTTAAAAATATCTTTCAAATCCATTGTTCATTTTTAATGGGATTTTTTACTTTTCTGTTGAGTTGTATGAATTCCTTCTGTATTTTGCATATTAGCTACTTATCAGATATATCATTTGCAAATATTTTCTCTGTGAGTTGCCTTTTCATTTTGTTGATCATTTTCTTATGGTGGATAATTATTTTAGTTTTAATTTTTAATTTAAAAAATTTTAATTTTTAATTTTTTCCATTGTTGCCTATGCTTTTTGTTTTAGATCAAAATAGTCATTGCTTAGACTAATGCCATAGAGCTTATTCTATGTTTCCTTTGATAATTTTTGTGAAAACATGGATGAATCTAATGGACTTTATATTAAGTAAAATAAGCCAGACACAAAATACTTATATGTTAAATTTAAAATAGTTGAAATCATAGAAACAGAAGAAGGATGGTTATTTGGGGTGGAAATTGGGAGAAATAGAAGCTATTGATCAAAAGGGTACACATTTGCAGTTATACCATAGATAAATTTTGAAGGCCTCATGTACATCATGATGACTATAGTTAATAATAACACATTATATATTGTAAATGGGCTAAACAAACACATTTTGAAAAAATATCACTGCCATAAAAAGAAACATAATTAGGTGAGGTGATATATATTTTAAACAGCTTGACTGTGGCATTCCAGAATTATGTGTATACAAAAATATCACATTCTATACCTTAAATACATATAACTTTTCTTTAGTAATTATAAACTCAATAAAGTATTAAACATAAAAAAAGAAAACTAAAAAATTTCAACTTTATTCCTTTGGAAGGCCAGAGATCACTCTTTTCCATACAGAACTTCCTAATTTGAACATCCATGTACAATTGGCAGGGATTTGGTGATGACACATTTTTACCTTCATTTGTAAGATCTTTTTTGTAAATATTTTTAATTGGTTCTTTGTAACTATACATGGAAATAGACTATACTATGCCATAATTATAAAAAACATGGAATATAATTAGTTTTGATTCATTTAATTCACTCCCCAGTATTTCTCCTTCCTCTCCCTTCTTCCCAACCCATTCCCTTCCCTCTACTCTATTGAAATTTATGCTATTTACTTATAGGTTTTTAAAATTAGATTCTTGGGGCTGTACATGATAAGATAAACTGTGTTATATTCATGTATGTACATAGGAGAGTTAGGTCAGATTCATTCCACTGACTTTCCCTATCTCATTTTTCCCTATCTCCCTTCCTTTCATTTCTTATTTTTATTCCTCTGATCTTACTTCTACTTTTTTTTTCTATTTATCTCCCCCCCCTTTTTTTTTCTATTTATCTCCCCTTATTTTGGATTATCTTCCACATATCAGAGAAAATATTCAATCTTTTAATTTTGAGGACTGGCTTATTTTACTTAGTATGATAGTCTCTAGATCCACTCATTTGCAAGCAAATGCCATAAAGTCATTCTTTATAGCTGAGTAATACTCTATTGTGTGTATATAGTACATTTTCTTTATCCATTCATCTGTTCAGGGGCACTTAGGTTGGTTCCATATCTTAACTATTGTGAATTGTGCTACTATAAACATTGATGTGGTTGCATCACTGTAGTATGCCTATTTTAAATCTTTTGATATATACCGAGGAGTGGGGTAGCTGGGTCATATGGTAGTTCCATTTTTATTTTTTGAGGAATCTCCATACTGCTTTCCAGAGTGATTGTACTAATTTGCAGGTCCAACAAAAATGTATGAGTATACCTTTTTACCCACATCCTTGCTGACATTTATTGTTACTTTTATTTTTGAAAATTGCCATTTTGACTGGAGTGAGATGAAAACTCGGTGTAATTTTAATTTGCATTTCTCTAATTGCTAGATATTTTGAACATTTTTAAATATATTTGTTGACTTTATATTTTTTCTTTTTTGAAAAGAAAATTTTGTCTGTTTAGTTGCTTTAGCCATTTATGGATTGGGTTATTTGTTGTTTTGCTCTTAACATTTTTGAGCTCTTTGTATATCCTGGATTTTAATTCCCTATCTGTAACACAGGCGGCCAAGATTTTCTCCCATTCTGTAGGTTCTACCTTCACACTCTTGTTTTCTTTTCTATGGGGAAGATTTTTTATTTGATTCCATCCCATTTATTAATTTTTAAATTTATTTCTACAATGAAAACTATAGGACACTAAAGTAAAACAGTTGAAGACCTTAGAAAATAGAAAGACTTCCCGTGTTCTTAGAGAGGCAGAATTAATATTGTCAAAATGATCATACCACCAAAAGCGCTATACAGATTCAATGCAATGGCCATCAAAATTCCTACTTCACAGAAATAATAGAAGCAATAATTAAATTCATTTGGAAAAATAAGAGACCCAGAATACCAAAGTGGTCCTTGGTGAGGAAAGCAAAACCGGAGGCATCATAATACTGAACCTCAAATTTTACTACAGAGCTATAGTCAGAAAAATAGCATCTACTATGAAAAATAGGATGGTACTGGAACAAAAACAGACATGAAGACCAATGGAATGGAATAGAAAACACAGAGACAAAACCATATATATACGGTTATCTCATACTAGACAAAGCTGCTATAAACATACATTGGAGAAACAATAACCTCTTCAAAAATGGTGCTGGGAAAACTGGAAATCCATATGTAGTAGAATGAAATTTAATCCCTCTCACCCTGCATATAGCAATGGAAGCTCAAATGTGTATGCTTTGTTTGTCTTAGATCTTAATAAAGATTATTTTTTCAAAAGAATTTGCAAATTCAGGTCCATACTCATACTGATGTGGAGTTTGAAATTATCTCTTGGTAAAACCCTTCAAAATCAAAACAGGAACATTAATTTAAGTAGTTCCAGTGGGAGCTATTTAGGGTGCTTAGCAGAAGTAAAAATCAATTTCCATGAAGTGAAAAATTTCTCAATTCAGCCTCACAGGACCCACCAACTCAACCAATCATCAGTTCATATGTAAATTGTAAAACCTCAGAAAATGAGCCAAGTTAGAGACAAGAGACACAACAAAGGGGCTTAAAGGCAATCCTACTATGATGTGAAAAATCCTGAAGTCAAATATGAACTAGAAAAGTCAACAATTAAGAGTAATTTATTAACAGACTAAAGAATAAAAAAACTCAATACATTAAAAATTCATAACTTCCTTTTCCAATGATAATAATTACTCTTTTGTGCTTCTGCTACTAATGGACAGTTATCAATGTCCTCAAAGAAACCCCAAATTTTGGGGGGAAGGGTACCAGGGATTGAACTCAGAGGCACTCAAACCCTGAGTCACATCCGCAGCCTTAATTTGTCTTTTATTTAGAAACAACTCTCACTGAGTTGTTTAGCATCTCACTTTTGCTTAGGCTGGCTTTGAACTCTCCATCCTCCTGCCTCAGCCTCCTGAGTCTTTGGGATCACAGGTGTGTGCCACCACGTCTGGCCAGAAATCCCAATTTTAAATCTAATCCACTAGAACTATCTCTTGAAACTGGAAATGAAAGTCCTTGATACCTAATGATAAATGTAGTCTTTTTCATGCTTGTGTTATTCTGAGTAATAAAAAAGTAATTTATACTAATAATAAAAGTTAAAACTATTATTTTACCCATGTAAACATACATGCCACTTATTACATTTTTCAATGACATAAAACTTTGCTTTCATAATTTTCCCTACAGCAAATATTTCAAAAACATCTGGGGATTTTATGTAATTGCTAATGCATATTCTTATTTTTTATTATTTCACTTTCACCCTAAAGAATTTTCACTAATTATGATTCTATTATATACAAGTGACTTATATATTCAATGATTATGATTCCTTAGACACAGTTGTGCAGTTTATATTAGTACACAACTGCATGTTTTTCCAGTGGGAGTTTGAAAAAACGTGTAAATAAAAAATGCAAAATATTTATATCAAAATATTGGAATAATAATTCATTATTATTATCTTTTCCACTATGGGTTAGCCTTATTTATGCAATATATATTACATTATTTTCATAGTTATTTTTACTGGAAATTCTACAAATTAGTTGCTTGAATGTTAACTAATATTTTTCATTTTATTTCAGTCATTTACATATGTCAATGATAAGTACTGATAATTATCAGTATACTTAAGAAGATATACATGTAGCTATAATTACCAATACATATTTTAGACAGAAAGTATATCTTTATTTTTCTGGTATAATAAAAATTATACCAATTTATGTTTGCCAATCCAACTAACATTTATAAATGAAGCTATTTTTAAAAAGCTATTTTAAAAAGCAAAAGTAGAAAAATCAAAGATCCCAATTAATATGACTTTGGGGTAATTATTTTTCAATATAGAAAATTTGAGTGATATACTCAAACCATAGCACATATATTTTTTTTAAAAACATTTTTTTAGTTGTAAATGGACAACGTCTTTATTTTATTGCTTTGTATGTGGTGCTGAGGATCGAACCCAGGGCCTCACGCATGCGAGGCAAGTGCTGTACCACTGAGCTACAATCCCAGCCCCCATAGCACATATTTTTGTGAAAATAAATACGTTTAAATAATTTAAGAATTTCAGAATTCAAAAGATTGAGAATACTTTAATATCATGCCTAACTTTAACATAAGTAAATAAATTTCATTTGAGAGAATATTGTTTAGGTTGTAATACATGATTTAGATATTTGTTGATTTACTACAGAGATAAAAATAGAATAAAGTATTTTCCTTAAGTAATTTGAAAAAAGAAAGACTGGTTGAAAAAGTGAAAATAAATATCTGAACACATATGAAAAAAATAACATAAAATTAAATTAACTATCGAAGCCATAAGAATGAAAAGAACTTTTTGCTTTATCATTTCTAACTTTCATTCTTATTTTTCCATGAATTATAAGAACTCTGTTAAAATAGGATATTTAAATGAAAATAAATTATACCTTGCCTCCTATTTCCAGCAAATTTTCAAAGAAAATTATTTTTAAAGTTTTAGTTTTAGATATTTGACTACAAATGACATAATTTTGACTCATATTTTTAAATTTATTTTTTAATTTTAAATTATTTAGAAAAAATATTGCCATCACTAAAAACATGAAAAAAGCACTAAATTTTCCTAATTTCTACTTCTATACTAAATTACTGTTCTGTGATAATTTTATTATGATTATTACATTCAAGTTTTACAATATTCACCCTCCTTCCCATACTTTTAATTAAGTCTTCTGCACTTTTTATTCAATATAGCACAGAAAAGTTAACTCTTAACAATAAATACAACAACTTAAATAATATTGTATTCAATGTTGTACAACTATTATGGATTAAAAAAAAGGAGATCATTTATGCCTCAGACATCTCTTGCTCAACTGAGAGTTTTCTAGTCATCTTACCCAGTGGTTTTGCTTTTAATTTATTGTTTTCTTTTTTTAGATCATCTTCATTTCCAATTGATTGTTTCCAATTCTATCTTCTTAGAGAACTATTTATTTTTGTGTACCAATACTACAAGTTATTTTTTAGGGGGTGCTACCAGGAATTGAATCCAGGAGTGCTTAACCCATATCTCCAACCCTTTTTCATATTTTATTTAGAGACAGAGTCTCAATGAGTACCTTAAGGCCTAAGTTGCTGAGGCTGGTTTTGAACTTGTGATTCTACTGCCTCAGCCTCTTGAGCCACTGGGATTACAGGCATGTGCCACAGCACCCAGCCGACAAATTACTGTTTTTTTCATATAGATTTGCATTGTCAATGTTTTATTCTTGGAATACTGAAGTTATTCTATGTGATGATAATTTTCAAATTTATGAAATTATGAGTTCAACCTTCTTAGTTTATTATAACATGGAAGGAGTTGATTTATTTTTGCTCTTCTCCATTTTTGATAAGAATGATGATGCTGGTTGAATTATATTCATTATTTGGGTGAGTTGATTTTTGCCTGTGTATATAATAAGATTCTATCTTCATTTACAAGTCTCTGATATTTTACCATAATCTATTTTATGATGAGTCTTTAATCATTGGTTCTCTTTAGCAGACAGTGGATCCATAAATCTAAATAGTAGCTCCTTTGCCAGCTTGCAGAAAATATCTTATTAAAGTACTTCATCAAATCTAAGATATTATTGACTCTAAATCATGCCATATTTGGGGTATTATTATGG
This sequence comes from Geosciurus inauris, assembly GCA_004024805.1. Lineage (NCBI taxonomy): Eukaryota > Metazoa > Chordata > Mammalia > Rodentia > Sciuridae > Geosciurus > Geosciurus inauris. The sequence continues at coordinate 36,594 of PVHX01004977.1, read as the reverse complement.
AAGGAAAACATTGGGAAATAAACTACAACATGCCAGTGATTGTACAATCCCAACTTCAGAGATAGTAAAAATGTAAAAATAAATGAATAAATAAAATAAGTAAAAAGAAAAAACAAAAATTATGTTCTAGAATTAATAAAAATAGTATTTGCACTGTTATCCCATTCTCTCCATATCATCAGTTATGTGGAAAGAAGTACTTAATCTTTCTCTTCATCTTTGTTTTTCATTGCCCTACATTTTTCCTTATGCTTAGTTCTGTGGGATTAATTTTATAATATGATATTAATAACATATTGTGCTTTTTCTGTGAACACTTTATTAAATGGTTTACATTTTATCCTCATAAATGTCTTATTTTATCTTATATACAAGATAAATTCTAGGTGTACTTAAGGTTTAAATGTTAAGAGCGAAACTAAAAGAAAAATTATATGGGTTCTATTAATTCATATACGGAAAATTTCTTTTTATTTCTCCTTTTTTGGTTGGTGCATTATAACTGTACATAATGGTAGGTTTTGTTGTCGAATATTTATGCATATACATAACTTGGTCAATTTCATTCCCCAGAACCTACCCTCTCTTCCTCTCCTTCATCCTCTTCTGGACCCCTTCACCTATTCCACTGGTGTCTCCTCAAATTTCATGAGACCTATCTGCCTTTTTTCCTTATTTCTTTCAATCTTCTGTGTATAAGAAAAAAATAATTGACTTTCTGAATTTGGCTTATTTAACTTACCATAATGTCCTCAATTTCCATCCATTGTCTTGCAAATGGCATAATTTTGTTCTTCTTTATGGCTGAGCAAAACACTTTTGTGTGTCGTGTACACAAACAGACATATCACATTTTCTTTATCAGTTCATCTGTTAATGGACTCTGGTCTCTTTGTATAATTTCATTATTGAGAATTGCACTGCTATAAACATTGATGTGCATGTATCACTATAGTATGCTGACTTTAGTTCTCTTGGATACATCATGAGGAATGGTATAGTTGGGGACCATTCATAGTCATTTGAAGAAACTCCATACTGACTAGGAAATTTTTTCCTCCATACTATATTGAGGAAAAACTGAAGTAGAATACAATGCACATATATGAATTATGCAAGCAAATGAGTATTGCCAGTTATGTAATTAATACAATGAATATAAAAATAATTTCTTTAATTTGAAATCATGCAGCCTGTTTGTGTTACCTGCATAATTTATTACATTAGAAATCAATCATTTTATGATATATAAAACCCCACCCCCACATCAACTATTTCAAAATTAAAAACGTGCACTCACAAATCTCTCTGAGGTCAAGGAAGGAAACACAAGACAAGTAAATAAAAAAGTGCTTTGAACTAAGTGATAATAAAAGCTTAAAATATCAGGATCTCTGGGATGAAATAGTACTCAGATGAATATTTATAACTTAAAGTACTTGTATTAGAAATAAGCTAGAATAACAATCAAATTATTTGCAAATTAAGTAGTAGGAAGAAAAAAATAAAAGTAGAAGAAATATATGAAATAAAGAATAAATAATACAGCTAAAAATTGATACAAAATAAACAAGTCCAATCAAGAAAAAAGCAAGAACACAAAAATTAATATCTATGGAAAGGGAGCTATCAAAATAACATACAGATATTGAATATATTAAGATAATATTACAATTGTATGACAAGATATGTGATATCTTACATAACATGGTCTATATAAGAGGATTCATGTGCTGCTGAGAAGAAAGTAAATTCAGTCATTGATGAATGAATATTCAATATATGTATATTAAGTCTAAATTATTGATTATATTATTTATTTCTATAATTTCTTTGTTTAGTTTTTGTTTGGAAGTTCTACCCAGTGGCAAGAGAGGTGTGTTAAAGTCACTCAGTGTTATTGTGTTGTGGTCTATTTGATTCTTGAAGCTGGGAAGGCTTTGTTTGATGTATGTAGATGCTCCATTGTTTGGGATGTAAGTATTTATTATTGTTATGTCTTGTTGACCTATAATTCTTTTAAGTAGTATCAAGTGACCTCCTTTGCTTCTTCAATTTAACTTTTCTTTGAAGACTAGTTTATCTGATGTGAGGATAAAAACCCCTATTGTTTATGTGATTCATGTGAATGATGTTTTTTCCCATCCTTTCACGTTCAGTCTGTGGATGTCTTTGCCTATAAGGTGAGACTTGAAGATAGCATATTGTTGGGACTTGTGTTTTTTTTTTAACTTTTTATTTTTGTATTTGTTCTAATTAGTTATACAGGATATCAGAATGCATTTTGATTCATTGTACACTATTGTTTTAAATCATGCTGCATGGGTCCACTTGATGAGTTGGGGTCCTGAGAGATGAAGAAAAGGGGGTCCTTGGGGGATGAAGTGGAGTCTCTCAGGACAAGGTTTTGGGGTGACAGTCTGCAGAGTCACTCTACCCAGACTCCAGGATAGGTAAACAGTTCTGCTGGAGCGAGACTCAGAACCACTGTTTATTCCAGAAAGTACAGAAGCTTATATACACTCCTGGACCAATCAAAGCCCAAGGTTACAAACCAAAGGGGTGCTCTCTGTTAAGCTCACAGTCCATTAGCATAGAATGAAGAAAGATGGAAGGGAGGGGTTGAAGGTATGGAGAGTGCTCCTACAGTACACAAATGGAGCACAATTTTCATTTCTCTGGTTGTACATGATGTAGAATTGTACCACATATGTAGTCATACATGTACCAAAGGTAATGATGTTTATCTCATTTCACCATCTTGCATAGCTCCATGCCCTCTCCTTTTCCCTCCCTCTCCTTTGCCTAATCAAAGTTCCTCCATTCCCCCCATGATGCCCCCTGCCCCATTATGGGTCAGTATCCACTCATTAGAGAGAACATTCAGCATTTGGTTGTCTGGGATTGACTTACTTCGCTTAGCATGATATTCTCTAACTCCATCTATTTATATTCCAATACCATAATTTTATTCTCTTTTAATGCTGAGTAATATTCCATTGTGTATATGTACCACAGTTTCTTTATCCATTCATCTATTGAAGGGCATCTAGGTTGGTTCCTCAGTTTAGCTATTGTGAACTAAGATGCTATACACATTGATGTGGTTGTGTCACTATAGTATGCTGATTTTAAGTCCTTTGGGTATAGACCAAGGAGTGAGAGAGCTGAATCAAATGATGGTTCCATTCCAAGTTTTCTAAGGAATCTCCATATTGCTTTCCATAGTGGTTGCACCAATTTGCAATGCCACTAGCAATGTATGAGTGTACCTATTTCTCTACATCCTTGCCAATATTTATTATTGCTTATATTCCTGGTAATTGCCATTCTGACTGGAGTGAAATAAAATATTAGAGTAGTTTTGATTTGCATTTCTTTAATTACTAGGGAAGTTGAACTTTTTTACATATATTTGTTGATCAATTTTATATTTTCTAATATAAAAATATTATATTTTTATAATAAGAACTAAGAAACTGTTCAGTTTCTTAGCACATTTATTGATTGAGTTATTTTTTTAAGTTTTTTTTTTTTGAATTTTTTATATATCTTGGAGATTAGTATATTTTATATATCTTGGAGATTGGTATATATTATTGGATATGCATGTAGTAAAGATGTTCTCCCACTCTGTGTGTACTCTCTTCACATTATTGATTGTTTCCTTTGATGACAAGAAACTTTTTGTTTTAATCCATCCCACTTATTAATTCTTGATTCTATTTCTTGTGCTTTAGGAGTCTGGTTAAGAAAATCAGGACCTAATCTAACATGATGAATATTTGGATTTACTATTTTCTCTATTAGGTGCAAGGCCTCTGGTATAATTCCTAGGTCTTTGATCCACTTTGAGTTGAGCTTTGTGCATGGTGAGTGATAGGGGTTTAATTTCATTTTGCTGCATACAGATTTCCAGTTTTCCCAGCATCATTTGTTGAAGAAGCTCTTTTCACCAATGTGTGTTTTCAGTGCCTTTGTTTAGTATGAGATAATTGTATTTATGTGGGTTTGTCTCTGTGTCTTCTATTCTGTACCATTGGTCTACATGTCTATTTTGGTGCCAATACCATGCCATTTTTGTTTCTATAGCTTTGTGATATAGTTTAAGTTCTGGTATTGTGATGCCTCCTGCTACACTCTTCTTGCTAAGGATTTCTTTGGCTATTATGGGTCTCTTATTTTTCCAAATAAATTTTATGATTACCTTTTCTATTTCTATAAGGAATGATGTAGGGATTTTCATTGGAATCACATTGAATTTGTATAGCACTTTGGGTAGTATGGCCATTTTGACAGTATTAATTCTGCCTATCCAAGAGCATGGGAGATTTTTCCATCTTCTAAGGTCTCGTTCAATTTCTTTCTTTAGTGTTTTATAGTTTTCATTGTAGAGATCTTTCACCTCTTTTGTTAAATTGATTCCCCAATTTTTTTTTTTTTTGAGAATTTTTACTTCTATGTTCATCAGGGATATAGGTCTGCAATTTTTTTTCCTTCATGTGTCTTTGTCTGGCTTAGTTATCAGGGTGATACTGGCCTCATAGAATGAGTTTGGAAGGGTTCCATCTGTTTCTATTTCATGAAATAATTTGAAGAGTATTGGTTTAATTCTTCTTTGTAGGTCTTGTAGAACTTGGCTAAGAATTCATCTGCTCCTGGGATTTTCTTTTTTGGTAGGCTTTTGATAGAATCTTCTATTTCATTGCTTAAAATTGATCCATTTAAATTGTGAATACCCTCCTGATTCAGTTTGGGCAGCTCATATTTTTTAAGAAATTTGTCAGTGTCTTGAATATTTTCTACTTTATTGTGGTATAAATTTAAAAAATTTTTTCTATTTCAGTGGTATCTTTCATGATATTTCCTTTTTCATTATGAATTCTAATAATTTGAGTTTTTTCTCTTCTTCTTTTGATTAGGGTTGCTAAAAGTTTATCAACTTTATTTATTTTTTCAAAGAACCAACTTTTTGTTTTTCAGTTGTTTTTTTTTATTTCAATTTCATTGATTTCAGCCCTGATTTTAATTATTTCCTGCCTTCTACTTTTGGTGTTGATTTGTTCTTCTTCTAGGGCTTTGAGATGTAATGTCAGGTCATTTATTTGTCGACTTTTTCTTCATTTAATGAATGAGCTCAATGCAATGCACTTTTCTCTTAGCACTCCCTTCATAGTGCCCTAGATATTTTGGTATGTTGTATAGAAATTCTCATTTACCTTCCTGATGTCTTCTATTTTTTACTTTTTATTATTGATTTCTTATTTCATTCCATGGTGGTCTGATAGAATGCAGGGTACTATCATCATCATCATCATCATTATTATTATTATTATTTTGTATTTTCTAGGAGTTGCTTTGTGGCATAACATATGGTCTATTTTGTGCTGCTGAGAAGAACATGTATTCACTTGTTGATGGATAAAATACTCTATATATGTCTATTAAGTCTAAATTATTGATTGTATTATTTAGTTCTATAATTTCTTCATTTAGTTTTTGTTTGAAGACCTATACAGTGGAAAGAGAGGTGTGTTAAAGTCACCCAGTATTATTGTGTTGTGGTCTATTTGATTCTTGAAGTTAAGAATTTGTTTGATGTACATAGATGCTCCATTTGGGGGGTTATAAACATTTATTATTGTTATGTCTGTAATTCTTTTAAGCAGTATCAAATGACCTTCTTTATTCCTTGAGATTAACTTTAGCTTGAAGATCAGTTTATCTGATGTGAAGATAAAAACCCCTGTCGTTATGTGATTCATGTGAGTGATGTTTTTTACCATCCCTTCACCTTCATTCTGTGAATGTCTTTGTCTACAAGGTGAGACTCTTGGAGACTGTATATTGTTGAGTCTTGATTTTTAATCCAATTTGCCAGTCCATGTTTTTGATTGATGAATTCAGGCTATTAATATTCAAGGTTATTATTCAGATATGATTTGTATTCCCAGTCATTTTGGTTTATTTCTAGTTTTTAATTTGAATTAGTTTCTCCTTTGATTGACTGTTCCTTTAGTGTAATTCCTCCCTTTGATGGCTTACCCTTTTTTGTTTTTCATTTCATCTTCATGAAATAGTCTTTTGAGAATATTCTGAAGTTCAGGTTTTCTTATTGCAAATTCTTTTAATTTTTGTTTATAATAGAACATTTTTATGTCATCTTCCAATCTGAGGCTTAATATTGCTGGATATAGAATTTTTGGTTGGCATCTATTTTATTTCAGAGCTTGGTATATGTTATTCCAGGGCCTCCTGGGTTTGAGAGTCTGGGTTGAGAAATCAGCTGAGATCCATGTTTGTTTTCCTCTATATGTGATCTGATGTTTTTCTCTTGAAGCTTTTAAACTTCTGTCCTTATTCTGCATGCTAGATCTTTTCATTATAATGTGCCTTGATTTTGGTCTGTTGTAATTTTGTACATTTAGGGTCCTATATGCCTCTTGTATGATTTCCTATTTTATCCATTAGATTTGGGAAACTTCCTAATATTATTTTATTGAAAAGATTGTACATTCTTTTGCTTTGTATCTCCATGCCTTCATTTATTCTGAAAAAAAATTTAAATTTGGTCTTTTCATGTTGTCTCATATTTCTTAGAAATTCAGTTCTAAGATGGTTTCCTAACATCTTTTCTCCATGGTCAAGTATATTTTCAAGATTATATATATATATATTATTGCTGGAGGTTCTGTCTTCCAAGTGGTGTATTCTGTTGGTGATATTTTCTATTACATTTTTAAATTGATGTATTTTTCCTTCATTTCATGGATTTCTATTTGTTTGTTTGTTTGTTTCCCAATCTCTACCTGTTTTTCAGTAGTGTCTGTCATGATATTTCCTTTTATATCACAAATTTTAGTAATTTGGGTTTTCTTTCTTCTTCTTTTCATTAGCGTGGCTAAGGGTTTGTCAATTATATTTATTTTTTCAAAGAACCAGTTTTTGGTTTAGTCAGTTTTTTGAATTGTTTCTTTTGTTTCAATTTCACTGATTTCAGCCCTGATTTTGATTATTTCCTGTATTCTCCTTCTTTTGGTGTTGGTTTATTCCCTTTTTTCTATTGAGATGTAGTGTCAAGGCATCTATTTATTGAGTTTTTCTTCTTTTAATAAATGAACTTAATGCAATGAACTTTTCTCTTAGCACTGCCTTCATGGTGTCCGAGAGATTTTGATATGTTGTACCAGAGTTTTCATTTACCTCTAAAAATTATTTTATTTCTTAACTGATGCCTTCTATTACCCATGCATCATTCAATAGCATATTATTTACTATCTAGGTGTTGGAGTAGTTCCTATTTTTTAATCTGTCATTGATTTCTAACTGGAAAAAAAGTGAAAGCATTTTCTCTAAAAATGAGAGCAAGACAGGGATGCCCTCTTACACCACTGCTATTCAAAATAGTCCTTGAAAATCTAGCCAGCGCAGTTAGACAGGCAGAAAAGAAGAAGATCCAAAGAATTCCACCAGAAAAATTCTAGAATTAATAGATGAATTCAGCAATGTAGCAGCATATAAAACCAACATCCATAAACCAATTGCATTTCTATACATTAGTGATGAATGCTCAGAAAGAGAAATTAGGAAAACTACCCCATTCACAATAGTCTCATAAAAACCCCAAATACTTGGGAATTAATTTGACAAAAGAGATGAAAGATCTCTATAATGAAAACCACAAAACACTAAGAAAGAAATTGAACAAGACTTTAGAAGATGGAAAAATCTCCCATGCTCTTGGATAGGCAGAATTAATATTGTCAAAATGGCTATACTACCCAAAGCACTATACAGATTCAATGCAATTCCAATTAAAATCTCCACATCATTCTTTGTAGAAATAGAAAAGGCAATCATGAAATTCATTTGGAAGAATTAGAGACACAGAATACCAAAGAGATCCTTAGAAAGAAGAGTGAAGCAGGTGGCATCACAATACCAGACCTTAAACTATACTACAAAGCTATAGAAACAAAAACGGCATGGTACTGGCACCAAAATACACATGTAGACCAATGGTACAGCATAGAAGACACAGAGACAAACCCACATAAATACAGTTGTCTTATACTAGACAAAGGTGCCAAAAACTTACATTGGTGAAAAGATAGCTTCTTCAACAAATGATGCTGGAAAAACTGGAAATCCATATGCAGAAAGATGAAATTAAACCCCTATCTTTCACCATGCACAAAATTCAACTCAAAGTTGATTAAGGACCTAGAAATTAGACCAGAGACCCTATACCTAATAGAAGAAAAAGTAGGTCCAAATCTTCATCATGTCAACTTACTCCTTAACAAGACTCCTATAGCACAAGAAGCAAAATCAATAATCAATAAATGGGATGGATTCAAACTAAAAAACTTCTTTTTAGCAAAATAAACAATCAATGAAGTGAACAGACAGCCTACATTCTGGGAACAAATATTTGCCACACACACATCTGATAGAGCACTAATCTCCAGGATATATAAAGAACTCAAAAAACTTAACACCAAAAGAACAAACAACCCAATCAATAAATGGGCTAAGGAGCCAGACACTTTCAGAAAAAGTTATACAATTGATCAACATACATATGAAAAAATGTTCATCATCTATAGCAATTCAAGAAATTTGAATTAAAATTTCTCTAATATTTCATCTCATGCCAGTCAGAAAGGCAACTATCTAGAATACAAATAACAAGTGTTGATGAGAGTGTACGGAAAAAGGCATGTTCATACATAGCTGGTGGGACTGAAAATTTGTACAACCAATCTGGAAAGCAGTATGGAGATTCCTTAGAAAACTTAGAATGGAACTACCATCTGATCCAGCTATCCCACTCCTTGGCGTATACCCAAAGGACTTAAAAACAGCATACTACACTTTAATGTTTATAACAGTTCAATTCACAATAGCTAAACTGTGGAATCAACTTAGATGTCCTTCAATAGATGAATGAATAAAGAAAATGTGTTATGTGTACACAATGAAATATTACTCAGAAATAAAAGAGAATAAAATTATGGCATTTGAAGGTAAATGGATGGAGTTGGAGAATATCATGCTAAGCAAAGTAAGCCAATCCCAAAAAACAAATGCCAAATGTTCCCTCTGACAAGTGGATGCTGATCCATAATGAGAGAGGAGACTTGGGAAGAATGGAGCAACTTTGGTCAAAGGGGAGGGAGGGGGAGGGGGCATGGGGCAGGAAAGATGGTGGAGTAAGATGGACATTATAGCCTAGCTTCATTTATAACTGCATATTTGGTGTGATTCTGCATCATGTACAACCAGAGAAATGAAAAGTTGTGTTCCACCTGTGTACAATGAATCAAAATCAAAATTCTACTACCATGTATACCTAAGTAGAATAAATAAATTAAATTAAAAAAGAAAAAAAAGAATATTGGTTTATTAAAGTAATATTTTCCTACCTGTGTTTTCTCTCTTACATAGCCTTTACTTCACAGATCAGTTTAACTATGTACATTCTAAACTCCTCTGACATTTTTTCCACTGTTGTGTTTATGGAGTGTCTTGGTTTGCTTGGTATGATTTGTTCTCTTGCTTTTTCATGTTTCTTGTGTGTCTACACATCTAATAATATGAATCTGAGGCAGTAATATTTCAACCCTGTGGATTTATAATGTCCCTGAAGTTTTGAATACCTCACTGTTTAGGGGGAAACAAGTAATTAAAACAACCAATACAAACAATTACAGCATTAAACCAAATAGGTCATACTATAATGTCTACAATGTTAATTATCACAAATGAACAGAAATGATTTGATCAGTTGTTGCCTGTAATAAAAACAGCAAGTTTGCAAAAGGGTTTACATTTTCAAATGGTGAATAGGGAGAGAACAGAAGTGATATAGGATGTGAAGATTTTGTGAGAGGAGGAGAGAAGACAGAAGAAAAAGATTAAAGGAAAAGTGAAGGAGAGACCAATAGAGATTGCTTGTTAGCAGAAGTAGACAGAATCAGGGAAACAGGAGAAAAATATATATAAAAAAAAATTTTAAAAATTAAAAATAAAAATAAATACAAAAGAAAACTAAAATATACTAACCAAATATCCTAGTTCACAAAAAAACTAATCCATGTAAGATAACTCCCTTCAAAAATTCTAGCAATGAGAAGGGAAAAAACATAGGAGACTGTATGAATGTCCAGGTACCATTAAGGTCACAATTAAACTGTGAAAAAGAATTTTAAAAAGAAAGAAAGAAAAGTAAAAGAAAAAAATCTTGATGAAAAGGTAAAGAATTCATTCTGTTGGAGTTCAAAATATTCTCAGCTTCTCTTAGCAGTTTTTGGTTTGGTTTTCTGGAGTGTGATCCTTCACACTCTGGATTCCTGAAGTGAGAGAGGTAATCCCATAGGTGGAGTTTCTGGAGGCAGGTTTTGTATTTATGTGGCCTCCAGACTCTTCACTGAATGCTAATTGTTTGGAGAGTTTAAATCAGTCACCCCTCCTGCACCCAGTACTTGCTGGTCCATGCTGGAAGACTACCCCAGTGAACTCCCCATGGGTTCCACTTGTGTGATGGGGGATCCTTCTTAGTCCCCTACATTACTTGCAGACTCAACATTTCCTGGTCTCAAGTTCAGACTCCAAACAATTTCTCCTGCCCTTGCCCTTCAGAGTTCCCGTTCAGATGCATCTCTGCCACCCAGTCCTGCAAAAAGTTGGATTGGAGGGAGAGGGGTAAAGCTAGGTGGGTTTCTGTAACCAGTTGTCCCCTGTGTAAACCTCTCCACATCTGATTTTCTCCTGGTCCCTTTGGCACACTCTATGTTTTGCAGTGTGTGTTTAATGGGTCTGTATTTGGGGCCAAAATTGGGTTTTCCAGGTATTGGCCCCCTCAGCTGCCCCATGGGCAGTGGCTGCAAAATGGTTCCTTCCTTTGTCCGCCACATGCTGCCTGGAGAGATGGCGACTTCTTTCTCCACACATAGGTATTGTGCAGCAAGTCATTCAGATTTGACAGGCACTGTCCTTGATCTCTAAATCCTCCATACCCAGATATGCCTTGGGCTTCGCAAAAACACAGGTTTCTTTAATTCCCTTATCCTTCTATTGTGCTCACAGAGGGACCTCTCTGGCTAAACCTTCTGGTCGGCTGTGGCAGCAGCCATACCACTGAGGATTTTTCCTTATTTTATTATATCCAAACTCTTGAGTCCCCACTCTGCTTTGACTGTCTAGTTTTAAATTCCAGTAAAGTCTTCGCATTTTGTTGTTGTTGTTGTTCACCCACCTTGCTGAGAAGCTGCTTGTCAGTTTTCTTGGTTTCTTTCCTCCTAGCATCCAGGAACATGACCTCCTCTATTCTGCCATCTTAAAAACTTGGAAAACTTCTTCAAAGAGCATTGAGAAGCAGGAAAAAAATTAAGTGACAAAATATATACAAGTGGCCAGGAAACACATAAAAATATGCACAACATTGTTAATTGTCAAGGAAGTGTAAATCAAAACCACAATGAGATATCACTTTACACTTGTTAGGATAAAAAGAACTAGCAAGTGTTGGTAAGAAAGAGGAGAAATTGTAATCCTGGTCCATTTTTGATGGGAATATAAAATGATTAAGCTACTATGGTAAACTGCATAGAGTTTCTTCACACACACACACACACACAAAATCACCGCTAAAGCTACCATATAATTCTACCATTCCACTTTTGAGTATCAAAGAGAATTGAATTCAGAGTGTTGGTGAATTGTCTATAGTCCTATGTTCATTTGGGCACTGTTCACAGTATTCTAGGTAAGGAATCAACCTAAATGTCTTTTAATGTATGAATGGATAAGCAATATGTGAGATTAAAAAGGAGTTAAATTATACAGGTTTGCTGACGACATAAATTTACACAGAAGAATCTAAAAATGCCTCAAAAAGTGTTTAGAACTAGTGAATGGATTAAATATAGAAACCAAAAATTAAAACTATCTTAAGATCCAGAAATATCTACTGGGTATTTTATTCAAATATGTAAAATCATTATATCAAAGAGATACCAATACTCTCATGTTCATTGTAGCATTATTCATCATAGTCAATACATTGGTTGAACCAAAATGTCCATCAAAAGGTAAATGGATAAACAAAATGTTATACACACAATAAGGAAGCCATTAAAACCACAACAAAATTCTGTCATTTGCATCTAAGCAAATGGAACCAGAAATCAAGTTAAGTAAAATAATCCAGGCACAGGAAGACAAATATCATATATTCTCATTTATTTATGGAAGCTAAAATATTGATCTCACAAAATAAAAGAGTAGAATAAGTGGTAACTAGAGACTGGGAAGAGAATGGATGAGGGAGGAATTAAAAGATGTTAGGTAAAAGACATCAAAACACAATTAAATGAAAGGAATTAGTTCTATTTTTCTATACCATAGTGGGGTAACCATAGATTGCAATAATCTATGAAAAATCCAAAATTACTATAAAATGAGTCTGAGTTTTCCTAACACATAAAAATGATTAATATTTGAGAAGATGGAAGTGTCTCTTATCCTTATTTTATCATTGCATAACACATAAATATAACAAATTACCATATGTGCCCTAAAACTATGTATTCATAGAATGTCCTAATTTAAAAAAAGGAAATATGCTATATGCATAAAATATTATCCAACCTTTAAAAAAAGAAGGAAATTTTTTTATTTGCAACAAAATAGACTGGCAAACATTATGCTATGTGAAATAAGCTAGTCACTAAAGGACAATTACTACATGATGCCAAAATTCTAAGAGTTATCTAAAATAGTGAAACTCAGAAAAACAGAATAGAATTGTGGTTGCAAAAGCCTATGGAGTGGGGTATTGGAGAGTTGTTGTCCAATGTCTATAGTTAACAACACTATTAACTATAGTATACAGTTGACTTGTGTCTGCGCAACAGAGCAAAGTTGTTAATGAATAAATCATTTGGAGATGCCAGTGGGGTGGAATATTTAGGCATTTGGAAAAATGTCCACAGTTATTAAACTCTATTTTGCCAACAACCTTAATATTATACATTCTTACACACACAAGCACACACACACACACACAAAGACAAACCTACACTTTTCTAAGACCATTTCTGCATTTTATAAATTTTCTCTATTGAATCTTTTTGTATTTTCTCCTGTGAGTCATCATTCTTTCATTATTGATTTGTAGAATATCTTTATGTATTAAAAACACTTTTCTATCAACAGAAACAAAGAATAGTTTTCAGAATAAGCAAAAGAAATAGTTCTAAAATGGTGACAAGTTCCACAAACCAATAGAAAAATAAAAATATACCTAAAAATTCCCATGTATGGGTATTAAATATTGCATAAAATTGTTCATTCAACTTGGTAATCTAAGATATAAGAGCAAATCAATGATAATTCAATTTTCACATCATCTTGGAGGCAGAAAAAAATGCAACAAAATCAAGCAATGTTTGGAATGTAGGATAATGGAATTATCTGTACATAGCTGGTGGTAGAGTTAGTTAATTAAACCAATGTTGAAAACATTTTTTAAATGCTTATCAAATTGGGAAACAAATTTATTTTATCAGCCATTATTTCTTTTCCTAGGAAAGGCAATGTATATTAGTACCAGGAGTTTAAAATATAGAGATACAAATTCTGTCATTCTATCTTATGTCTGCTAATTATTACCTTTATTGATTTCTTTTCTTTTTTGAGACTTGGCCACATATGCTGTTCGCAACTCCAACTGCTCTGTTTTTTTGATATCCCATGTACCGTGACTATGAAATTATTATTTTATTTCCAACATTGATAAGTCACTGGTGAGAAAACTGTAATAAAACTATTTTATCTTGAAATACTATATTAATCTTAACTACATTTATGTGTAACATAATGAAATAATACAAGTATTTGTATATATCCCTAAATGCCAAACAGGATCTTCATTCACATTCAATTTTGGCTCTGTATGGAAATTTTTTAGAAATTATAATCATAGATGTCATGTACTATCTACTCCCCACTGGGTTTCCCAAAGACAACTACGGATTTCAAAATGTATTAGCACAGCTTTACTGAGAAATCCTGGCATGGTTCACTTATCAAAGTCAGTGTTGCAAGGTTCTACTTGTTATAAATAAGTTATTCACAGTTATTATTGTCCCTTGTTACAAAGAGACAACAGTTAGAGAGACTGTAATCTTTAACAACCTGTGAATAGAAGAATAAATAATTTCCTACCTCACTTTTGAAACTAATGTATTTTCCTTTTATACTTATTTTTTAGCTCATGAGAAAATAAGTTTCTAGCTCATATTATTCTGTAGAACTAGCCTAAAATTTGTCTCTATTTGTATTCTGATGTAAAAATAAATAATAATATTCATTTTTATTTAAGCAAAGGTAAGATTTCAACTGTCTAAAATTTATTCAGACTATTTCTGAAAGTGAAAAATGTAGCAGTTTGATAATTATTTAATTTCTTTTACTATCATATTCTTACCTTATTTGTTCATAGTTTTACTTATCTTTCCTCTAGAATCAATAATCTTTTTCTTTCTTTTTCTAGAGTATTGAGAATCATTTTATGTAATGTTGAAAAGTCTATAAAATTATCTATACTTCAGATATAAAATACATAATAACCTTCTGTTTCTACAATCATTACTTCAATTGAGTTTTCCACTTCTTTGTATTATTCTCATAACTGATAGTTTTTTAGAAAATTTCTCATTTCATTTATAATGCCAAACATAAATGAAATAGAATTATGTAAGTCAGCTTTGTGACTTAGGAGTCAATTGACTATGCACTGAAACTAAAATAATTAAACCTTTACTGAACATGTATAGTATTTTAAATATCATTACTCTCTAAACAATACAGTATAACAACAATTTCTTTAGCATTTACACTCTACTAGCTATTATAAATAATTTAGAGATGATCTAAAATATATGAGCATCTTTTTGGCTAGATTCTATGCAGATCTAACACTTTTATATAAAGGACTTGAGCACTCATGAATTTTGGTGTCCATGGGGGTTCTGGAATCAAGTCTCAACTGATACTGAGATTCAACTGCATTTATTAATTGTATAATTTCAGGATGGCTGTTATTTTCATTGCTCAGTTATTTATAGTGTCTTTTCTCTTGCATTGAAATTTCATCTGTTTTTTCATACATTTAATACAATAACTTCTAACATTGAACACCTTATGTATCTTAAGGTGTTTTTTTAGAACTTGAAATATTTAGCACCATTTACAATGTGGGAAAACATTGATGATTTTCCTTCAGATCTTGGACATGTCTTTTATAAGCAATGGGTGCAAGGGTATTATATGTATCTCATTATGATGTGAGGCACTTGGCTATATACCCCTGGGTGGAGATGCTCCATTTATTCTCCATATATGACAGAATACTTGAAACTGTGCTCTCCTTCTCCCAATTACCTCCCAAATTCATTTCTCTGCTGCAGTTAGGATAGAGGAGAGTGAGGATCAAGAACATATAGTGCATGATTCTCTTGGAATCACGCTACATGTGCTTTAGCACTTCTGTTCCAGAGAACTTTTCTCCTTGTATCCACACCTACTTATGAAAATAACTATTGATGCCTCTGGCATAAACTTCTGATTATCAATCCAATATCCATTACAGCCTTCTTCATTAGTAATAGAAACCATAAAAACTTCAATTTAGTTTGGAGAGGCAATGTGTAAAGCTAAACAAAGAAAATGAAAGCTATATTTCAAAGACTTTCTTCTGAGAGATAATTGCCACAGGACAAAATTTTGGCTCAAGAGCTATATGAAAATGGAATTCCACTTAAAATATGTCAGCTGGCACAGGATTCTCCCTTTTTTCATTTTCACTTCCTTTTACAAACTGTTTCTTATGACATGCTTTTGATTCCTGAAGGTAAAGGTATATCCCTAAGCCCATAAGGCAAAAACTCAACACTAGTTGTCGGTGTCCACTCCGACCCGTGGAAGAAGGCAACGACACATGGAGCTCTTCTTGAAGCAGTTTATTCAGGATCCCTTAACATTCCGAAGTTTTTCTCTCTCTCCGCAGTTTTTTTCTCTCTCTCTCTCTCTTCTTTTCCACCCACATATATAGAGATGCCTCGCCCCATCAGATTCTGCCACGATGTCGCTCCTAATAGGCTACTACAAAGTCACACCATTTCAGACATCACAGACATGCGCACAAGCACAGCAAGGGTGTGGTGCTCCAGGGGAGAAAAACAGGAAATCAAGTGCAAGACACGCGACTTGGCAAGCGTCCCGGGCGCCATCTTGGGGCGGCTGCTGCACCCGCTCTCCACACCTAGTGACAGTGAAATAGAAATATTTGAGAAGCATACCACATTAGTGATGCCATAAAATCCTGGGGCAAGTGCAGCAACTTTATCTCTGAAAGTCTTTTCTTGGAAGAAAAATAAATCACTCATATGTAAGTTATTATTCTTTAATTTTTTCTATGAACCACAGCTAAAGAGAATGTGTCCTTATACACAAAATTTCCTTCACTTTTAAAAGTTTTTACTAGAATTTGCTACAAGTTAAGTTGCACATGCTTATAACGTACAGTTTGATATTGGCTATATACGGGACCATCTCGTATGGTCTGAGATAAGGAATGTATCCAATATTCCCATGTGTTTTCTTACCATTTTATTCCTACCTGTCACTTTTTGATTAACACTCCAGGATGACCACTGATCTTTTTTTTCATGGATTTTTAAAAATTTTTATTGCTATATTAGAGTTATACATAATAGCAGCATTTTTACTATATATTTGCACATGCACAGAATAGAACAGTATAATTTGGTCAATTTAGTTCAGCAACACTTTATCCACTTTTCCCTCCCCTTCTCCCTCTTCCTAATCCTTTCCCTCTAACCATTGATGTTCTTTATGTCGCTATATTTTACTCTAGTTTGGTGTGAAATGCTTTCCAAATTAATTATACATTATTATATTCTCACAAACAGTATATATATAAAATGCTGGATATTTTCAGTGAATATTTTCTATTTTAGATATTATAGTAGAAGCATATTTGTATATCACTGTAGTTCTAATTTGAATAATAATGATATAGAACATGTTTCTTGCCCTTAACATCCTTTTATATTTTTGGTGAAGTGTCAGTTAGGAGTTTTTTAATTTGGGCTTTATATTTGGGTCTGGGACTCATTTCAATTTAATTTTTCTGTATCACATGAAGTATAGAATAAAGTTAATTTTTTAATATATGCAAATCTAATTTTCCTTGGACTATTTATTGAAAAAAACTATTCTTTTTCCATTGGGTTTTCTTTGGTCCATTGTTATACAGCACTTCACTGTATATGGATGAGTCTATTTTTGTACTCTCTACTCTTCTACCTGCTGAGATGTTAACGGGATTATTTGAATCCCTATATGTCTCTGTACTATAAACTCTGGTTTTCTTAGTGGATTTTGACTTCCAACTCTCATCTCCTCAATGCACACAGGGCACAAGACTGGATTTCCTTTTTCTGCTTTATGAATTACAAAATTGCTCTAAGAAAATAAGATGAGACAATCCTAGGATGCATTTCTTTTTTTGGTACTAGGATGCAGTTTGTTATTCCTCTTTCACTGAATACTACCTTTTGCATTCCAAAGTCCATTGCCTTGAAAATATTTGCTTCAGATGTTCTGTCTGTTTTGTCGTTGTTTTAATTGGGAGGATGAACTTGGTCTCTAATCCTTTATGTTGATTCATCATATATATTTTCATTTAAGCATTTAACACATTTTATTCTTCAATAATATGCCATTTGTTTTCCATTTATCTGGGATTCTTGAATATCTCTTATCCACTAAGCATTCATTTTCTAGCCTTTCACATAAGCTATAAATGTGTAAAATATTTTTCTACAATAATTTCATTTCAGTATGAAAGGAGCTGAGTTTTGTGCTCAGCTCACCATGAAATAACAGATTTTTATGCTGAATGAGTATTTCATGGTGATAATTCATACATAGCCTTTTAAGATTTTAGAGCTCAAAGGGAGAAAATGAAAAAAATTGCAACATTCCACTTTTGTGTTTAATTATAACTTGTTATTTGATTGAAAAAAAAAACATCAAGGCAAATTATTTTATCTACACGTCATAAAATCAAGAATTAGCATATATTATGTCAGAGTATTTTTATTTCAGTTCCATCTCTGCTACTAATTATCTATGTGATAATGAGTGGTTCGCTTAAGCACTCTGGATCTATGTTTCAACTCGTGGGAATGCAAGTCACTAAATATCTGTGCAGTATGAAGTCAATGGTTTCTTGGAAAACACTGAATGGCAATCATTTTACTAGTGAGATATACTTGATTTTCTATTCTCCAACTATAAGATACTTTACTTTATAAAGATATAGATCTGTTGTTTTAAATGAGAGCTGGGACACATTTAGTGTTTCATCACAGCAGGTTTATATCTTTGTTCATTTTTTTTACAGTTTATCTGATCCATTACTTTTGTTTT
Source organism: Geosciurus inauris (assembly GCA_004024805.1). Lineage (NCBI taxonomy): Eukaryota > Metazoa > Chordata > Mammalia > Rodentia > Sciuridae > Geosciurus > Geosciurus inauris. The sequence continues at coordinate 18,069 of PVHX01004977.1, read as the reverse complement.
TCAAGCCCTTATTGCCTTCAAAGGACTTGTTATTTAATTTTGCCCTAGAAGAATTGAACTCAACATATTACTTCTCCAAGGATATATTTGAAGTCTTATTTCTCATTGTAGTTTAAAAGGTTGATTTCTTTTGAAAGGGATTTCAAGGATCAGTTTGAGAAAAGTTATTTATAAATTAAAATTACTTCCCAGAGGCCAATGAAATCATGTTATGTAGATAAGGATTAACTTTACTTACATGAAGTATAACTCTTTGATTGGGAAAGTAAAAATCAAGAATTGTATTAAAGCAATATACCATCATAAAATTTTATAGTTTCATGGATATTAAGTTAATTTAGGACTCTATAATTCACTGGATATTTAGAAAAGCTACATAAAGTTTAGATGGTATCAAAAACAATACTTTGGAAGGTAGAGTAACAAATGCATTAAAAATAAATTAATAGAGCGAAATCAGCAAGGGATAACCTACAGGAAGAAAGGAAATTATGCTCTGACATTTAAAGAGCTTTACTCGCATGACTGTAATCCCAGAGACTCAGGAGGCTGATGAAGGATGATTGCAAGTTTGAGGCCAGCCTCAACAACTTAGCAAGTCCCAAACAACATAGAGAGACTCTGTCTCAAAACAAAAATAAAAATCAAAAGGGCTGGAGATGTAGCTTAATGGTTAAACACCCTGGGTTCAATCCCTGGTACCAAAGCAAAATAAAATAAAATAAAGAAATAAAGAGCTTGGAGGTCAGCATTGCATTCTTATAAAAGAAAAGTTAAATAAAGTGAATGTCAGTGGTTTTTCTTAGAATTATCAAAGAGTTGAGTTTGCAGGCAAACGTGATAGCTGAATATATGAAGATTCCAGCACATCCTGTACAAAATACTCTAGATCTGCAATTATTCAGAAAGAGTGTTGATAGAAATTAGAGGTAAGTGAAATTACTCAGAAAGATAGAAATTAGAGGTAAGTGAGAAAAAATAAAATGAAATGAAAACAAGTAAAACTATATCACTGCAGAAAGATTTGGAAGCTTACAGTCCTGGGGCACAGGAGCACTTACACACGGGAGCACTTACACTGTGATTTAGGTGGAAAATTACTTAATGACTTTCTGCCATATACCTTTCAACACACTAACTGTGCCAGTATAACAACAGCTGATTAAGCTTAAAGAACCATAAAACATAGATTCTTTCTGAGGAAGGGTACTTATGGAAGAAAAACTAGGATGCTAGGGGAAGTTGATGATTCAAACACCAGCAACTGCAGCAAACATTAACAGAGCACAACACAATTTCTCCTGAGGTTAACCTAAAAAATTACTAGAGACTTTTTCAATTCAGTTCTCCATCCAGACCTATCATGCCCAGCTGGAAAAAAATATATATATATAGATAGATATTTATGTATGTATGTATATGACACATATATGACATTCTAAAAGAAACAAAAATGTCAAGTTTGAAAAGACTAAAGAAGCATCAAAAACATCAGAAATAATTTAAAATAACTAAGATTATCATATTAAATGCTTAAATAAAAATAGAAAATATGTAAAAATCAATGAGTAATGTAAAGCTTAAAGATGGAAATTCTAACAAAGAGGAAATGACAAAAATCAAAAACATTGTGAAAAGAAGAATGTTCATAAGGAGCTAAGAATTCATTTGGCTGAACAAATTATTAGTAGATTGAAAAATGGGCCAAAGAAACTTCTAAAACAGAAATTCAGAGAAGAAAATTCATAAAACAGAATAGAACATTTAAGAAACATGAGGCAAAACAAAATGTATAACATATGTACAACTGGAATGATAGAAGCAGAAAAAAGAGGAGACATATTTAAAGTAATAACAGACAACAAACCACAGATATAGGAAGCTCAGAGAATAACAAGCACAATAAATACCAAAACTAAAAATATAATGAAGCTAAGTGAACAAACAAACAAAAAGAGAAACATGTTATCTTTAAACAGCAGAAAAATAAATGTGGAAAGAAGCCAGATTTTTAAAATGTAGCACCTTTCATATAGAGGAAAGAAATGAGAATTATAACATCCTCATCAAAACCATCTTGGGGAAAAAAAAAAAAGAACAAACTGAAACATTTAAAGTATTACAAGAACCATCAACGTAGCATCTTCCATCAGGTAAAAGAAAGTTGAAGAGAAATAAATCTTTCTCAAATAAACAAAAACTGAGGGAATACATTTTTAGGAAATGTACTTTATAAGAAATGTTAATGGAAATTCTTCAAGCAGAATGAAAAAGACATAGGTCAAAAACTATATTTAAAAAGGAGCATTGAAGAAAGCATAATGAAAGATAAAATATTTTGCTTTTTAAATTTGTTTTAAAAGAAAACTTTGCTTAAAGCAATCATAAGACCACTGCATTGGATGGTTATAACACAGAGACCAGTGAAACACACACAGCAATGTCACAGTGATAGGAGGAAGGCATTAGGGATACTCTTTTATCTCTGGTAATAAGCATCTGCAGTACTGCAATACAGTATCACTTGAAGGTGAATTTAAATTAGTTATAAATGTTTATTGCAATCTTTAGGAAGTCACCATAAAAATTTCAAAGGAAGTAAAGTAGATGTAATGTCAAGATATAAATGAAATTACATAAAATATACAATCCAAATCAGAGAAGTTTGAAGAAAAGGGATGAAAAAACAGAAGAAATGAACACATGAAAACACAACTATTATCAGGTATTAATTTAATTAGATGAATGATTGCTTTCAATCTAATGGTTTACATACAACAAATTAAATACAGTCATTCATTAATAAAACAAAATGTGTTTATGTATTTTGTACAAGAAACCCACTTTAGACATAAAGAATTAGGTTAAAAATAAAGTGATGAAGCTGTGAGTGGTGGCACACGCCTATAATCCTAGCGACTTGGGAGGCAGAGATGGGAGCATCACAAGTTCAAAGCCAGCCTCAGTAAAAAGTGAGGCACTAAGCCACTCAGTGAGACCATGTCTCTAAATAAAATACAAAATAGGGCTATGGATGCGGCTCAGTGACTAAGTGTCACTGAGTTCAATCTCTGGTACCCGAAAATAATAATAATAAAGTGATGAAGAAATATATATCATGTTAACATAGAACAAAATAAATTTGCAGTAGCTGTGTTAATATTGCACTTCAGAAGAGGAAAAATGATAAGTGAGTTAAAATGGTTTATAAAGAGGTAAATTCTTCAAAAAGACACTACTATATTAAACATTTGTACAGCACAACAACTTGGAAATAAATGAGGCAAAATTAATAGGAGAAGATAAATCCACTATTATAGTTAAAGAATTTTACACTTCCCTATCATAAATGGTTAGTTAAGGTAAGCAGAAAATCATAAAGAATGTAGAACAGCACCATCAACCATTATACACTATCCATTAATTTAAAAAATCAAAACAATTAATAAACTTTTAGCCAGTATAACAAGGAAAAAAAGAAAGAAGATAAACATTAACAACAATAAAAATGATGGGGGCATCAACACAACTGGTTTCATAATTAAAATGATAATAAAGGAGTACTCTGAACAACTGCATCCTCACAAATTTTACTTGGATGAAATGAACCTGAATGTCCTGAAATATGCAATGAACTAAAATTTGCACAAAGAAAAGTAGATACCCCAAACAACTAACTCCTGAGAAGTATAGCTTCTGATCATAGGCAATTACAAAGGTAGTTGGCAAGACTAACAACAGGAAAACTGGCCTATGCACATCAGACTAAGTGCCCACTGAAGCAGGTTAGCTCTGAAGGGAGTTTCAGGCAAGGATACAGGTCCCCCTCTCTGGATATTCTCTTAGGCATAATTGTATTTGTAGTCTAGATGTCTGCATTTGTAAGCCTCTTTATCTGGAGCTTTTGGCTTAGGTAATTTTGCTGAGAATTCCTGAAGTGGATGGACTTGATGACATTTTCCCTCACTGACTCAGTACTCATTACTTTTCTATTCCTAACCTTCTCTCTGTTTTCCTCATTCCCAGCCTCAGAAAATGACAGAATTATTTTGTTCTTGTCTCCCTTGATAGTGAGATCACTCCTTCCTCTGTGCTGATACACAAGACTCTCCACAAAAGTACCGGCAAGTCATGGGAAATGGAACATAAAAGAGTAGGCATTTTCTCTGGGTCTAGTTTCCGTTTATACTATTGCAGCAATTGAACTCTTCACTGTTACATTCATTTTGGGATATTTTGCTTTAACTGACAAACCTTTGGTTGCTCTGTTCTGTCTCCCACTCAGCTGAGTTAAAAGCTTTAGATCTTTAATATAAATTAAATTAATAATTAATAACCTTCAAAATAGAAAACATGAAATCCAGATAGGATTACTGGTAAATTCTACCAAATATTTATGAAAGAAATAGTACCATTTCTCCAAAACTTTTCCAGAAACGAGATTCAGAGGAAATACTTCCTAATTAATTTTATGAATCTTGCTTACTATAGGATGAAAACTGTATGAAGTCCTTGCAGATTGTAAAACTACAGACTACGGTCTCCTGAACATAAGCAAGAAAAATCTTAATGAACTACTAACAACTGAATTAAACAATGCACAAAAATAAATTTCCTCCATGAAAAATAGAATTTATTTCTAATTCTAGCTAGGAATGCAAGGCTAGTAAAATATACAGAAATCAATTCACCATCAATAGGTTAATGAACAAAACTCATATGATCATATTAATTGACAGACCAAATGTGTTTGGAAGAAATCCAACACCAACTTATAAAAATAATCTCAGCACACTAAGGATCTTCCTTGACTTATGAAAGAATATGTAAATAAGAAGTATATTAACATCATGAGTAATGGAACATAATCACTTCCACTAATGTTGGAAAGAAGAAGAATGTTCTTTCTCATCACTGTGTAAAATTGTATTGTAATAATATAAAATAAAATGTGTACAGTTTGAAGAGGGAAAAATGTAGAACCTCTTTTTTAGCATGCTGTACTATGTAGAAAAACTCAAAGACTCTACAAAAGAAGTCCTGTAACAAATAAGTGAGAGTAATAAGTTTTCAGTATATAAGGTCAATATTCATAGGTCAACTGCCTTCCTATACAACATCAAAGGACAATGGAAATTTTAAACTACAAAGATGACAACATTTGCAACAGTACCAAAAAATGATGTATTTAGAAGTAAATATAACAAAACTTGTGTGATTGATATATTGAAAGCCAAAACAATATGATAATATAAATTGAGTAAATAGAAAAATAATCCAAGGTCATGTACTGGAATACTCAATACTGTAAGACATTGATTCTCCCCAGCTTGATTTACAAATTAAACAGAATTCTAGTAACTTGTTTTCAGGTATTAAGAAAATAATTCAAAAGGTTATATTAAAAGACAAAGGACCTAGAATGGCTAACACAGTACTCAAGGTGAAGAACAAAGTTGAAGTTGGATGCAGCATTGCGTATCTATAATCCTAGCTACTTGGGAGTCTGAGTTAGGACTCAGACTATTTGAATTTGATTCCCAAATTCAAAGCCAGACTTGGTGTCTTAGAGAAACCCTGTCTTAAAAACTCAGTGGTACAGTGCTCCTAGGTTCAATCCCCAGTACTGAAAGAAGAAGAAAAAACAAAACAAAACAAAACCTTGGAGTATTGACAATATCCAATTTTAAAACTGAATATGAACTAGAGTAATTAGCCTGACATTAGCAAAACACACACATAGATGTGAGGAACAGAATACAGAGTCAAAAAGACTGTTCAGCTATAATTAACTTATTTTTAAAAAATACAAAAATGTAATTCAACAAAAATAAGTCTTTCAAAAATTGGCACTTGAAAAATTAAATGCCCATATTCAAAAAAATTAAAATAGACAAACATATAAAAATTACTTGAAAATACATCAAAGCCCAAAATACAAATTCAAAATTAAAACATTTATAGTAAATTATAGGGTAAAAATCCATGTAATCTTGATTTTGATGATGAACTTCCATATAAAACACAAATAGCACAATCTCTGAAAGAAATAACTTATAAGTTGGACTTTTTTAAAATTACAATTCTATTCTGTAAAAGGTTCCTTAAAAACAATAAAAAGCCAAGCCACCAGCTGAAAGAAAATATTTTTAAAACCATATCAGGTAACACTTGAAATCAAATATGCAAAAATTCTTAACCTACAATTATAAAAAAATAATCCAATACAAATGTGCAATGGTCTAAACACTCACCAAATAACATGTAAAGATGACAAAAAGGATATGAAAAAATGTTCAACACTTGTCTTTCTTTTGCAAAATGCAAACTGATATAACTATGCAATACAACCTCTTAGAATGGCTGAAATAAAAACAAATGGAAATATTTTTGGATTAAGAGGCTGTGGAGCCACAGGAACTTAATTTTTTGCTGGTGGGAGTGCAAAATAGTACACTTTGGAAGACAGAGATTTTTTAAAAACATTTTTCTTATCATGATGGGGCAATGCTATTCTAGGTATTTACCAAACTGCTTTGATATTATTTGTCAACATAAAAATCTACATGCAGTGTTTATAGAAGCTTTGCACATATCTCCCAAAACTGAAGGAAATAAGTGAATGGATAAACAAATATTATAATGGAACAATTCAATGATCAAAAGCAAGGTTCTATCAAGACAAGCAAAGTCATGGATGAATTTTAAATATATATCACTGCTCTACAAAAAGTACATTCTATATGATTCCATTTATATGACATATGGAAAAGAAAAAAATCATAAAGACTAAGAAAGATCTACAACTTACAGAACAGGTAAAGTGCAGGGAATTTTTTACAATAAACTGAATTTTAGAATAATTTTAGATTTGGTAATGGTTTCGATATGAGTTGTCTCCCCTAAACTCAGGTGGGACAAAGCAAGAAAGTTTAAAGTTGAAATTATTTTGTTATGAGACCCTTAACCTAATCAGTGCATTGATCCACTTAAATGGATTAACTGGGCAATAACTACAGGAAGGTAGTGTGTTGATGGAGGAGGGAGGTCACTAGGTGGGCACATTGAGGTTTGTAATTTGTCCCTGGTGAGTGAAAACTGCTCTCTCTGCTTCTTGAGTGCCAGGTCCTGAACTAGTTTCCTCCTCCACTTCCTTCCCTATGGTGTTCTTCCTTTCCTCTGCCCCAGAGCAACCAGTCAGCCATTTATGGACTAGGACTTCTGAAACCACGAGTACCAAATAAAATATTCCTCCTCTAAAATTGTTCCTATCATGTCTTTCGGTCAGAGCAGTGAAAAACTTGACTAAAACAGGTTTGTGAAAAAAACTATGAAGGTGTTACCATCTAGGGGTCTCAGATTTATTGTGTTTTCTCAGCAAAGAATTAGAGACTAGGACACAAAGAGAGGAAGCCAACAGCAGGCTCACTCCTATGGCAAAAGTAACAAAGTAACAGACTGAACCGGCCCTGCTCAGAGTCTGATAGGAAAGTACTGGTTTGTTCTTTTCATAAGTTTGGGCCTTTCTTCTTTTTCTATCTCCTGCCCTGTCCACATTATCACTTATTCCCTCCACTGCCCTGTCCACGTGTCTATTTTAGTCTTTCTGTTGGAACCTTTGCTTGCATCCATATGTACCTGATTGGGTCCCCCATGGACTAGCACTTTTATCACCTAGGAAGCTGACCTTAAATGGGGGACACTTTGTAATCTGTCTGGACCTGCCTCTACCTTCCTCCTTTTCCATCTTACTCTGATGCCTACACAGTTCCAAATCTCCCCCAATAGTACCAAGGGTTCTCATATACCCCACACCCAGTTTCTCTTATTATGAACTTTTTTTCTCTTTAGATGTTTATATAGATACCATATTCACACAGTGAAATTCTTGCATTAATACAGTACATTTGTTACAATTAATGAGACAGTATTTATATGTTATTATTTACTAAAAATTATGAAGTATTGAACTATTCTTAGTTTTTGTTTAATGAATTTTTTTCAGTTCTAGGAATTCATTGAGCCTTCTATATTACATTTAGTTGTCATATCTCCTTACGCTCCTCTTTGCTGTGTCATTTTCTCAGACTTTCCTTTCCTCTAATGACTGTAGCAATTTTGAAACTACTAGTTAGATATTTTGCAAAATGCTCCAAAAGTGGAATTTGTCTGTTGTTTACATATTTTGCTTTTTGCTTTTCTCGATTACACCAGAATTATATTTTCTTCCTTATTTTAGGCTTAATTTAAACATATTCCAACATATGTACATTTAGTGCATTCCAACTATATGTACTAAAGAATGGATATTAGATAGAAATGTAAGATTCTATTTGACTCTAGTGATAGAATTTCTGAAGTCCCTTTGCACATTTTAAGTTACTGTTTTAAATTTGGTAATGACTACATTCAGCAGACATTTTTAGTTATATTAATATTAAGTCATTTCACCTTTTAAATCTTTGGCAATTTCCCGTGTTACTATTGTTGCAGTTTTTATTTTATTACTGTAGTTTTAATTTTCTCAGCTTTCGTTTAGTAAAGATTTTCACATTAAAAGAATTAAATGTAATTCTCAACAATAAAAGAAACAAAGAAAAAAAAGACAAAGTAATCTAATATAAATTGGTATCAAATTGCAGTTTCTTTAGTAACATACTATTCAGATTCATAATGATTTGTTTTGCCAAATTTTACAACATACAAAGGATTTAAAATTCATCATATTTAAAGAAGAGCATAATAATCATAATCATTCCAAATAGATCTCCTTTTCAAAATAAATTTGTTAATTGTATTTCCTAGAACAACTTGTGTCATTTTGGTAGGCCTCAGGTTTCTCATTCAGGAAATAAATAAATAAATAAATAAATAAATAAATAAATAAATAAATAAATAAAAAGGCATACCCTATAGGGTCAAGGCCAAATTTAAAAACAAAGCAAACAAAATACAATGCCTTTCTCTCACATAGAAAGCACTCAGTAAATGCTTTTGTGGTATGCTGTTGATGATGATAACATTTTAATTCTATCTCATAAGAATTTTTTCCAGTTTATTATAGTTGACAAAATTATATAAGCTTGTAATATATGTAATGATAAATTGTATAATTTTAAGTTATATGATATAATCATACACAAGTATTCTTATAATATATAAAAATATAATATGAGTATTGGAAGGGAAAAGAAAATATTGCTTTTCATTGTCTTTATTCAGTGCTGCTTTCCTCTACCATAGTTTCAATTCATATACCTACAAGCAATATTATTTTTAAGACAAGCTATGCATTTTACATCCACATGATTATAGCTTATTGTAGATAATTTTGTGGCTGCTTAAATAATGAGAATCAGAAGTGGATAATTTTTCATTTATGACCATGCTATGACATAATTTCATTCCTATTCATTTTCAGCAGTTGCTTCAGTGATGTCATGGCAAATCCTGTCAGGTCCACAGACCATTCCCACCTCTGAAGGGTGACTATCCTTTGGTGAGGAACAGGATCAAGATATAATGCACTTTTTAAACCAGAAGTCTTTTCTATGAATTGTCATAAAACAATATGAACAATATAACAAGAGAAATATCTTACAAAATAATAAGTTCCATTTTGAAGAAATGAGAGTGGGATGGAGAAAGTAGTAAGAACTGAGTTTGAACAACTAAAAAGAACTAAAAAAGAACTTGACAACATTAAGATTTAAAAATAACCACAGCGGGGCGTGGTGGCGGATGCCTGTAATCCCAGCGCTTTGGGAGCCTGAGACAGTAGAATCCGGAGTTCAAGCCAGCCTCAGCAACAGTGAGGCACTAAGCAACTCAGTGAGACCCTGTCTCTACATAAAACACAAAATAGGGCTGGGGATGTGGCTCAGTGGTAGAGTGCCCCGAGATCAATCCCCGGTACCAAAAAAAGTAAATAAATAAATAAAATTTAAAAAAATTAAAAATAACCACAATATGAAGTGCTGCTAAAACACAAAGCCAAGATAATGTTACTGGCTACATATTTTAAATTTTTTACAAAACGTGTGTCAAGGATGCTGACTTATTTAAAGGTGATCATAGCAATTGTAAAATATATTAATGACAGGCATTTTGTCATTGTGACAAATAGGTAACATGAGTTTGGAATGCTGTATGTTTGACAAATTTGAGTTGAAGAAACTTTATACAATGAACTAGACACTTTCATTAATAAAGTAATGGGGATTTAATATATACAAAGTGTTTTAAGTTATATAAATATGATCACAAGTGAATAATTACTCTTTAAAACGATTATATTTGGAAAAGTTAAGAGGTAAAAACCCAAGACTCAGTGTTATGATTAGGATCAAAGACCCTGACTGGGACTAAAGTTCAGGTTTGAATTTGGCTTTTCTTATTGATAATGTGACCAGGGGCAAGTTAGGCTTTTTGTGCTTTTGTTTTTCTGTCAGTGCTGCAGATCAAACCCAGAGACTCACACATGCTAGGCAAGCATTCTACCACTGAGCTACAGTCCCAGCCCATAGGTTGGGTTTTTCACTCTTGAAGACAACCTAAATTTAATAGACAAAAATCTCATTATATTTTTGAAAGGACTATATTTTTCAAAGTATCTGAAAGAAAATGTTATGATTAAAGACTGAAAATAAAACTTGTGTCCTCAGATGTATATGTGTACCAGAGAGGCTAAAAACTATTCCTCAGAACTAACAAAATAGATATTTTGTGAAGTTCTTTTTGTTTAGAGCAAAAAAGGATAATGAGAAATGAAGAACCTCCGGGAAGTCACAATTAGTATCTTTGTAGAACAAGGTGGTACTCCCAGGGAGAAGGCCTTAGAAATGAAAGTGTCCTGCTTGTATCCTCATTCAGTGCTCACAGACATTTCAGAATTCCAGGATTGCTATAAACCAGAATTTCTTTCTTCTTTTTCCACTTATCCAAATGCAGGTATTTATTGTAATTATGTTATCTCTGTTCCACCCATACAAATTGAATATGTGATTGAATATAGGAAGATGAAGCAAAATCACGCTTTTTTTTCCTGTAGGTTTCTAGTCTAAGGGATACCTTCTGGGGCTAATGAAAAGATAATTGCACACACTCCAGAGTTTTCAAACTTTAAATTTTATGACATGATGCTGTTATTGGACTGCATCTTTGATTTTTTTAAATTTGGGGACAAAGTGGGTATACTCTGTCTTTGATGATAAAAAGGTGAATTGTTATTGAAATTAATGTGTTCATCAAATATGTTTAACTTGGCTTTCTGTGTACATGGATAAATTTGCTAGCTACTTTAACTTTGAGTAGTACCCAAGAAATGATATGTATATTATGATATGAGCTCCATTTCTGGGCCAGAACTAGAACTTAATTTCTGGGCTATTATTGCTAGTTTGATATCCTTCAGAGGTCTCTGTTGCCCTGGCACAGCAACTAAGAAACATCAGGGTTTTTTCTCCAACACTTTAAAGGAATTCAATGAGCATTTACTTCTGACTCTAAGCCTTGTGTGCAAAAATATGTCTCTATTGTGTTAAGTCATGGATTGAGGTTTTTACATTCTTTTTAACACTTTATAACCTAGCCTAGGCTAACTGACACAGGCATGATACATAAATAAATGAGAGATAGATGATACAGGGATAAATTTGTATTTAGAACTGTATGTGTGGGTATGTATACATACATATGTAGAGTCAGTCCTTTTTATCTGCAGGTTCCTCATCCATGGATTCACATAACTGGGAATCAAAAATAATCAGGAAAATTTGCATCAGTAATGAACATGTGCAGACTGAACTCATCATGATTCCCTAAACAGTAGAATAAGTATTTACTTTGCATTTATGTTGTATTTTGTATTGTAAACTAAAGGTCATTTAAAACATATAGGAGGTTGTGTGAAGGATATATGCAAATACTACCTCACGTATGTAAGAGACTTTAGCATCCTCAGATGTTGTTCCCTTTAGGGGTCCTGGAACCAATTCTTGATAAATATCAAGATGTCTATATTTAGATTGATATAAATATATTTCTATGTTTATTTGTTTAAATGTGTATATAAATATACAGATACATGCATATTTAAGATGGAAAAAATTTAGTATATTTTATAGTTGGTCGGTTTTATTAGAGAGAGGGAATATAGAGTATTTTTTTAGTGAAGAATCATAAACTATTAGAATTATGCCTGGCAAAGAAAACAGGGAAAGAATCTTAAACACATATAGATATTGTGCAATATAAAAGTTTAGAGAGTTGATCCATAATAACAATGCAACTGAGAAAAAAGATAAAAGTGGTGTATTATTAACTAGGCAGTTCTTGCAGAAAGGTGACCAGGATTTGTAAATTACTGATTTTGGTTAAATATAAAAGAAACACAAGTTTAGAATAGGGAACAGGGAAGAGAAATACTTTACATGGAATCAAACAGAAGTATGAGTTAAGACTGGCTGAATAAGACAGAATAGTTTACACTGAAGGTGAACTGAAATTACAAATAGTATTCAGATAAATTTTGTGATACTATCAGTTGAATGAATAAATTTTCTATGTGTTCTATTTAAGTTTACGTTATGAGAATTGAACCTATAAACAAATGCATCAATAAAAGTATTTTACCTTTTTTCTCTTATTTTTGAATCTTGTCTAGGATCTCCTTCACACTTTCTCTTTTACATGCTAGTTTTTATTAATACATTTTTAACAATCAAAACAATCACATTAGAGTAGGATATTTCTAATTTTAATGAAAAAAATGAGGCAGAGATTAGCTAACAAAAATTAAAGGTAAATTTCCAGCCTGTGTCTATATAAGTCTGCGTCTTATGATAGCTGTGAACTATGCCCCTAATGCTTTACTTTTTCGCTGATCATTGAGCTGAGGCCCCCATAGAACTTATTCCTTGATGATATTTTCACAAGTTTTAGCAAAGTTCTGTATAGTCCTGAAAAGAAGTACATACTTTATTAGTTAAGACACTGTCCATTCAACTACTACAAAAGAAATACTTCAAATCATATGACGAAGTAGCTATTTTCTCCATAACATCACAGTTTCACCTCAGAAGTCTTGTTGGAAACAGCTGCCTATGTCAATATGTAAGCAAAGACTATTTAAGTAACTCATTTTATTATGCTCATGAAGATATTCAATCATTATAATGAATGACAACTAATAATAAATGGATAATGGATTTAAGATGTTCCAAAAATGACCCTTTGTGGTCTAGGTTTTTATATCTTAATATAGTCTTACAATTGACTCTTTAAAATTAGGATTCTTCTAATATCATTATAATAATTAACATGATAATTTATAAAATGTTAAGATATTTTCTATGAAATATTGCATTTGATAGCTTAAGTCTCAAAAAGTTTATTATGGTAAAATAATCTTTATTTTCAGATGAAAAACATACGTTAATATTACCAGCCAGAATATGATGAGTCTTTGAATTGTTGCTGTGAACTACCAGATTCATCCTCAGAGGAATGTCTTTTTTGAGTTAAAACTACAAAAATACATTTGTTGAATTCAGTCAAATAAATAATAAATTTTAAAAGAAACAGGCCAAATATTTGAGTGGATAGGTCAAAAATTGAATCTGTCCAAATTTTATTCTTACATAGATACAACTTAGTTTTGCCAGTTTAAAATACATCTTCATATTATTGTATTTTCATTGTCATATTAAGCATGATATATTAAGCAAGCAGACATTTAAATTTTAATTTATATTAACATTAAAACTGACATAGAATTCACGGAAGAAAATAAGTACATCAAATGTATAATTATCTCAATATGAAATATTAAATTGAATCTTCAAAAATGAACAATATGTAGCCTGAAGATTTACATGACTCCATGCAATTAATCTCCAGAGTATTAACCACAAATTTTGAAAAGGTGAAATTATATATGTGGGAAAATAAAGGGTAGAGTTTTGTCTAGCTTGATGTTTGCAAATTTAAGGAGTAAGAAATGAATTATTATATTTTGGATTTTTTCTTTTGCATAGAAAGAGACTGAATATTATTCTCATAAAATAAAACTACATTACAATTCACAGATGCATACTCACACATAAGCTCAATGACTTTCACACTAGCTTTTCTTCTTTATCACTAATAAAACTTAAGAATAATTGTCATTTAAGAGTAAACAAAAGTTTTCCTTTCTGCCAACTTTCTTGATAAAATGATAAAATATTTGCATATTTTCTTTAAATTATTTTTTGTAATCATTCTAAATCTCATCTTCCAAAATTTTATTAAATCTGCTGATATATATCATATTTGGCATAATAATTTTTTTAAATGATAAGAAAATTTGATTTATTACCCAAATTCATATAGAGATATATGGAGTAATTATGAATAAAAGATTATTAAATTATTTCCATGTTGTACAACTTTACTTGTACCTCTATTTTGATAATACTTTTGAAATGTATTTAAGTTCTTAATCACTAGAAGTCTGAAATCTGTTCTGCTACATGAATAAATGTCTAAAATTGGCTTAGCTGATATTGGAACTTTGTCACTTTTGGGTGTTTTGGGTGTACCACCAGGTTTATAATACTTCAGAAATACAAAACACAATAAATACCAAAAAAAATCATACACATAAAGCACAGATTATCACAGAGCAAATATCTAAGCAATCAACATGCAGATTATGACAGAAAACAGTCTCATCACCTGTAAGACTCTCAATTGCCCATTCGTTAACATATTCTTCTCATCTTTTGCCAAACATTAATTCTCTTATGATATGCCACACTATAGTTTAGGGTATTTTTTTGTTTTATATAAATTTAAGTATGCATTAATAATACTTTATATATATTAGTATACCCAAATTCAGCTTTTGGATCTGATTTGTTCTTTTACTCACAATTATAATAGTGATCTATACATATGCATGAAGCTATAGTGCATTCATTTTCATCACTGCTTATATTAAAAAGTATGCAAATATTGCCATTGCTTTATCAATTCTTCTTTTGCTAGAAACATGAGATATTTCTAGTTTTATATGTTATGATAAATTAATGTTTTAAAAATTCTTCTATATATCTTTTGGTACACAAATTATTATATTTATTTTGGATGTAAACATGGAGTTGGAATTGTTGAATTAAGTTTACTAGTTGAATTAGTTAATTGTTGAATTAAGTTTACTGTAATGGATATTACCAACTGGAATTTAAATGGATTAAATATTACATATTATATATACCAGTTTATATTTCTAACAGTGTAGAAAATTTAATTTGCTCCACATTTTTTTCCATCACATGGTATTTTCACAATGTTTAATCTTTATCTTTCTTTTCCTAAATAATTTTATTGTTACATAGTTATAGAAAATAGTGGGATTCATTGTTACATATTCATACACATACACAATTAAGTTGGTCAATTTCATTCCCTAGTAATCTTCACCATTTTAATGGGTATATTGTGATATTTCATTTTTAAATCAAATTAATTTTTGACTGATATATAAAAACATAAAAATTGTATATACCAAAGGGATATTTATACATGTGTAAATTTTGTAATGTTTAAATCAGGGTAAACATATCTATATACTCAAATATCATTCCTTTCCAGTGAAAACTTTCAATATACTTTCTTCTAGCTTGTTGAAATGTACAATTCATTATTGTTATCACCAATCACCCTACTGTGTGATATTACCCTGGATATTCTATCTCATACCTAACTGCCACTTAGTACCAGTTTATCAAGATTTCCCCATCACTCATTTATTTGTACTCCCCCCATCTTCTGGTAACCTCTATTCTACTCACAACTTCTGCAAAATCAACTTTTTTAGATTCCACGTATGAGTGAAATCATGTGGTACTTGTCTTTCTACGTGTGGCTTATTTCATTTAATGTAGTCATCTCCAGTTCCATCCATCTTGTTGCAAATGAGACAATTTCATTTTTTTATGGTCACATAGTATTTGTATGTTTCACATTTTATTTATCCATTCATAAGTTGATGGACAGTTAAGTTGCCTCTTTTTATTTGTTTGGGAATAATGCCATGATTAATATGGGAGAGCAGTGTCCCTTCAACATATTCATTTCATTTCATGCAATTCAAATATACTCCCATTAGTGAGGTTGCTGATTCAAATGGTTGTTATATTTTTAATTTTTGAGGACCCTCTATACTGTTTTCCATATTGACTGTGTCAATTTACTTTCCACCCAACTTTCCCTTTGCTCCACATCTCACTAGCACTTGTTACCTTTTATTGTTCTTTCACAGTAGCCATTCTTACTGAAGTGAGGTGATAGATATATCATTGTGGTTTGCATTTGAATTTCCCTGATGATCAGTGATACAGAGCAGTTTTTCATAAAACTGTTGGCCATTTACACAGCTTCTCTTTGGAAATTTATCTTGACCAGCCAAACTTAATTTCAATATTGTCTTTTTTTCCAGTGTCTTATCTATTAATATTCCCTTTTATTTTTTCCAGTAGAATAATATTATTTACTTCAAAATTATAAATATATTATCCCATGTTTTCTTCTAGAAGCTTCATAATTTTGCCTTTCACATATAGGTATATATTATTCCAGAGTAGTGAGATTGAGGGGTCAAATTTCACTTTAAAAATATTGACATCATGAGGCACAATGGTGGATGCCTGCAATTCCTGTGACTCAGAAGACTGAGGAAAGAGGATCACAAATTAAAAGCCAGCTTCAGCAACTTAGACCCTAAACAACCTAGTGAGACCCTGTATCAAAATAAATAATAAAAAGAGCTGATGATATGACTTAGTGATTAAGCACAGTGTTTTCCAAGTAAAACATACATATATATATCCTATATATATTGTCTATATTTATGCAAATATATAGAGAGAAATCAATTAATGAAGTAACATGTAAGTAGCTAATTACTTCTTTTGAGAATTGTCTGTTTAGATTTATTATCCATTTTTTCAATCAGTTTTTTTCTTAGTGCTATCCAGCCTCATGTTTATCACAAATCAGTTTTCCGTGTGTGTATAGAACAGTTTCTAGGGTTTACCTTTTCTTCTTTTGGTATGTCTTGTCTTATAAAGAAAAGTCAGTGTTTAATAAATACTGCTTTATGTTAGGTCTTGATAAATAGGATAGCAATCCTCACCTGTAAAACTACATTGTATATATTTGACCCTTTGTCCATTTATGTTTTAGAATCAACTTGTCAAACACAATCAAAGATAAATAAATAAGAACTCCTTAGATTTTGGTTATGACTGCATTCTGATAAGTTATAGAAACATTTCATGTTTACAAAATTGAGTTCCTAATATATATTCATGGTATGTTTCTTTGATTCTTTAGGAAAATTTTTAAAAAATTCCCTAATATTTTGTAATTTTTAACATAGAGATAGATCTTAAACATATTTGATTAAATTTATTTCTTTTTTTTTACTTTATTTTTTTCTCAAAAGTTGCATTTTAATACATGTTATCAAACATAACAGAAAAAAACAAATTTTCAGAAGCTGTACACACTATTCACTGAAAACATTTGTTGAGGCAAATAGAAACAATATTGTTATAATCATAATTGTTCTAACTTTGCACAAAATTATAAGCAGATTACATTCTTCATATTAAATATCTTTATATGCACTTTCAATGAACAGTATATATATATATATATATATATATTTATATATATTTTTTATCAACCATCTTTACTATACCCATTCCCCTTTCCTGCCCCCCGCCTTCCCCATGTCACGTCCAGTTTTTCTCTATTTCTCTTATGTTTCCCATTCCCACCTCCCTTATTCATCAGCATCCATTAATCAGAGAGACCATTCAGCATTTGGTTTTTTGGGATTGGCTTACTTCACTTAGCATAATGTTTTCCAATTCCATCCATTTGCCTGCAAATGCCATAATTTTATTCTCTTTTATTGCTGAATAATATTCCATTGTGTATATGTACCACAGTTTCTTTATCCATTCATCTATTGAAGGACATCTGGGTTGCTTCCACAGTTTTGCAATTGTGAATTGT